>JAJEJO010003826.1:40746-97993 GCA_020662805.1 Glaucomys volans | reverse complement strand
GCCCCCGTTATGTATCAGCATCCACTGATCAGAGAAAACATTCAGCCTTTGGTTTTTTGGGCTTGGCTTATTTCACTTAGCATGTACAATCCAAGGTTTATTTATTCATTTGTTCAACAAATGTAGGAACTGCGTGCCAGGTGTCCAGACTTGTGCTAAGCATGAGAGCATAAGAATCAACAGAACAAGCCGGGTACAGTGGCACATGCCTGTAATCCCAGAGGCTCCAAAGGCTGAGGCAGGAGGATTGCAGGTTCAAAGCCAGCCTCAGCAACTTAGCGAGGCCCTAAACAACTCAGTGAGACCCTGTCTCTAAATAAAATACAAAATAGGGCTGGGGATGTGGCTCAGTGGCCAAGTGTCCCTGAATTCAATCCCTGGTACCCACCCCCCAAAGAAAAAGAATCAACAGAACAAGAATGTATCCTGAGTAGGTGACAGAAGTGGCACCTTGTACATGCTCAGTGGGTACATGTTGAACATGGGGAAGAATTAAGTCCACCAAGTACAATGTGACAGTGTCATGGATGAGTCAGTGACAATCTTGAAAAGTTCAGTGTTGCCAAAGGGTGATTTGGTGGCAGCAGTGGCTAGAGGGCAGGGACAGGCAGAATGGGACCAGGTCACAAAGTTGATTGAAATGGTGAAAAAAGGGATTGGGAGACCTCGTTCTAGACAGGAATGCAGGCCCCGACTACAAAGATAAAGATGTGATCAAACCATATCTGGTTTCCCAGATGTCCCAGATACCCTGAGTACAGAAGGCTAGAGGGAGGGTGAGGCAGGTGAGAGACAGCAGCCAGCCTCCTCTTTCCTCTCAGCTGTCATGGCCGGTGGCTGGGAGCACAGAGTAGGCAGGTGCCAGGTGTAGGAAGACCCCTGCTCTCAGACATGTGTGGTCCTACTGCATCGTTCAGGGAGGGGTCCTGAAACTGCGAGTCTGAAGGCCCAGGAAGGGAACAAGGAGGAGACGCGGACTTCCGCATGGATGGACTCCCAACTCAGCAGTAAGCAGAGCGGGGTGTGGTCCTGGGAGTGTTAAGGTCAGATCCTCAGTCACCAGGAAATGAGAAACCCAAACAGCAGTCAAATGAGCAATTTGAGGCTGCTGGTTTGGCAAGAAGGCCAGTGAAGAGCTGGGGCGAGCGCCTAAATCCCGCTGCTTGCTAAATGCCAACTAAATCATCATCATCATCCTGAGCTAACATACTACCTGCCCAGGTCTCAGCCAGGCATGAGGGCCTCCTGAAGTCCTGAAAAACACTTTTGGGAACCCACTCCCATCACTCCTCAAAGTCCTACATATATAAGCGGCAAGATGTGATTAGTAGACCAGTCTAACCATCTACCAGTTCTCTGATTTGGGGAAAGTCACCCAACATTTCTGAGCCTCGAAGTTTGCAACTATATGTTGGGAATAAACATACTTCCCAGGGCTGTTGTGAGGATCAAATGTACTAATTGTGGTGACAAACTCAGCATGGTGCCTGACACAGCAGAGACTCCAGGGTTAACTAGAGTCTTCAGCTTCCTCACCTCTGCCCTGCTTGGTGCTTTGCAGAAGGATGGGACTGGGTCACCTCTGGGGCTTTGGGGATAAGAGGAATTGAGTGAAGCTTGGGACAACCAATCCCTCACTGCAACTTGACAGAGGCACTAAAACACTCCCAGTTCTGTCCTTCTGCCATTGTCAGCTCTTGTTTTTGAAGTTCCCCAAGGATCCAGGGGAAAACCAGACCACACCTGCAGGTGGCAGAGGTTTGCAAAGTTCCAGGGCTCAGATACCAATCCCTGGTCCTTCTCTAACAGAAGGCTGCTGAGAACTGAGCAGCATGTCCTTGGTCATTGGCCTCCTTGGCATTTCTCCACATCACCAGCAAATGGGGTGCATTTGCTCAGTGTGTACACTCTGAAGTCCTTGAGTGTGAGAACCTCCCAAGGAAGACCCTCGAATTCCAGAGCCCTGAGAGTCATGTCCACCAGGACTGCTAACATGAACAGAGTAAGAAAGCAAATGAAATGCTGGACTCCTACCCCCTAAAACAGCTCATACACACAATATTTTCTTGAAATTTCAAGAATTTCATAAAGTTCCAGCCGTGGATTCATAGATCCCAGGTTAGGAACCCTGACTTCACCTGGCTCCCTCCCACTGCAGAAATCCAGAGAAAAGGGAAGGGCCTTGGCCTAAATCCCACAGGAGGGACTGCAAGACCACAGGGGACGTTTCCCACCCTGCCTCTTGGTGCCACTTCCTTAGACCTCTTAAGGTTCTTCCAAGTGTGAGGACATGAGGAATGAGAGAAGGTGCCTGAAAGCCCTGCATCCAGAAAAATACCACCCTGGCTAGAAGGCAGGGTCACCCACATTTGCCTAAACCTGGGAAAGAGCAGGGCTTCCCCCAGGTGCCAGTACCTGCTCTCACCACTAGGTGGCGCCTGCACCATGTGTTAGATGGGAGCAGCCTGAGAACGAGGGTGATAGGAATCCCTCCTCTCCTGATTACAGATGGGAAAACTGAGGCCAGGAGACAGCAAGGGGCTCCTGAGTTAGACCAGGCAGCTGTCTTCCTTCTCTGTGCTCTTCAGTGTCCCTAGACCAACCCCAAGTAAGGCAGTTAGACTCAAACAATGGAGTTTTGGGTTCAGTGCACGTTTCTTTAGGAGCAGGTCTTCAGACCTCCCGACCAAGTGAGCAGGCAGGGGCCTCTGACACCCTCATCCTGTGCTGCCACCAACCCAGTCACATCCCATTAAACATACTGGGCTTCTACATAAGATGTCATTCAAACAAAGTATTCTGTGGCTCAAAGTAGTTTGGAAACCCCTGACCTAGGTATCCTCCAAGGGTGCCTATGGCCCAGGAAATCTCCACTTCCACTCCAGGAATCTGTGTGGCTTCAAACTGACAAAGGTGCACGGTGCTGAGAACCTGGAGAATTCTGTGCCACTCTGGCCGTGGCAGAGCCAGGGTCCAGCCCGGCAGCCTCCCGACTCCAGATGAGTGCTCAGTCAGCATCAGACATGGGTGCAAACTCAGCGCCCACTGTGCACCAAGGGCTGTCACTGTGCTTGCCCAAGCAGAGGAATCTCTGTTATTTAGCCTTCTTTTCCAGATACTCTTCACTGTGTATGGAAATTATCTCCCTGATTTACAGATGAGGAAACTGAGGCTTAAAGGATCTGTTTGAGATGGAAAAATGAGCCAGATGTTCTCAGGGAGGAAATTATTTTGGTCCAGGGAAAATTGAGAAATAAAGGCAGAAAACCTGTGGGTACCCCCAGAGAGCCCACTCCCAGGCCTGCCCCACAGGCTGAGTCACTGTCCCTGCCCTCTGGATGCATCTTTCACACATACACACACACACCCCACCACATACGTGCTCAGTTCTTCCCTTTCTCCTCTCCATCGCAGACTCCCCGGGATCCCTCTTGCTTCCTGACACTGACCTGTCAGCCTCCCACAGACATGGACTCCAGCAAGTCTGATGCCTGCATTGGGCAGGCTGTCCAGAGCCCAAACCCCTCCAACTCACCATGTCCACAAGTCCATCACTAAGAGTGCTGAAACTGAAACCCCAGGGAAGGCACAGTGTTAAGCTAAAATCAGAGCTTGGAATCCCAGAGTGAATGGGTATCCAGGCTTTTCTAGAGAGCAAGGAGAGAAAGAAACATCCCTGAAGCTTCCTGAAAGGACAGAGGATTGGTGGCAAAGGGAGGCGATGTGCCTGGTGCAGATTCTCAGGGCTCCAAGGACTGTGGCCATTTCTCACGGAATCCCTCACCCTCAGACTGACAACGCTGAGCATCTTCAGGGCCATATCATGAAGTCCTTGCCCTTGAGGAAGGCAGAGAACAGTAAGAGGACACCACATGAAGTGGGGGAGGAGACTGTGTCCTGTGGGAAACTGAGACTCAGGAAAGACAAGTGGGCCATTTCCAGGTTTCAAGGGACCTGAGATTTACACAGAGCTCTGTGTGTGTGTGTGTGTGTGTGTGTGTGTGTGTGTGTGTGTTCGTGTTCACTGGCAAGAAGGGGGTGGGGGGCCTCTTTTAACAAAGGATACAAAAGCAAAAATGAGTACAAAAATCTACATTGATTTGGAAGCAGAAGAGAAATGACAACAAATTACAACTTTTGTAAATCTGGAAACTATTACCAACTTTACAAAAGTCAGAAAAAGAATATTACATTTTCATTAATATAATTGACTTGCCTCTAAAAACATTTTTCTCCTACTTTTTTTGTCTGTTGATCCCTAATGGCCTCTATATATTACGGTAAGTCTGTGATGCAATCTTTGTGTGTGTGTGTGTGTGTGTGTGTGTGTGTCAGTAGAACATAAGAAATAGATCAATCTTTTCCTCCAGCATGGTAGTCAAAAAAATTTTACTGTTGATAATTCCACAACATATTATTTGTAAAGTCTAGTGAATTGTTAGAATTGTTGCCAGTTTGGGAAAACCTCCATCAGGGATCTTTTACATATGAACTATGAAACTTCAAAGTATTTCAAGTTTTCTTATGTAAGGATTTGTCTCAAAATCTTTTTAAATCAGCAGCACTAGTTAACCCCTTTGTCACCAGTATACCTGTGGTGACAATGTATGGAAGGAAGTTTCATAGTATCTTCGTCAACGTCAGTTACTCCAAATCCACAAGGAGTTTAAATCTTTTTCAAATATGTTCATGTGATTGGTTTCCTGTCATTAGCAAAACAAATCACCTGTGAACTAATTCATTGCCCGTATTCAGTGTTTTTCTCTTATAGTATTTATTTATTTATTTAGTACCAAGGATTGAACTCAGGGGCACTCAACCACTAAGCCACATCCCCAGCCCTATTTTGTATTTTATTAAGAGACAGGGTCTCACTGAGTTGCTTAGAACCTCACTTTTGCTGAGGCTGGCTTTGAACTCTCAATCCTCCTGCCTCAGCCTCCCAAGCTGCTGGAATTACAGGCATGCACCACTGCACCCAGCTTCTCTTCCTCTTAACAAAATACATTATAATTCATTCTTCAATACTAAAATACTTTTCTGTTTATATTGTTGCTTATTTTTATAACTTGTTTCATATTGTTACTTAATACTTGAATATTCTCTTGGTTTTTTAATTTAAAAATTGAAAGATAATCAAAAGAAAGTTTCCCTCACAGACAGAGCCAAATTGGGGTCTGTGGTGCCTTACTTTGCTATAAGGAAACATTTCAGAATGCCTTTCCAAGCTGCACTTAGAATGGGGGGCTTGAACTTTATTGACTTTTTTAAAATAAACTTTTGGTATTTTGTATCAGTGTTTGAGTTTCTCTCCTATATCTTAAAAATGCATTTAGACACCTTAAAATGCCTCAAGACCACATTGCAAGGTTTGAGCTGAGCGTTTTGAGTTTACACCAAGAAGAATTTGAGTTGGGAGGTCATTCAGCTTGTTAGTGAGGTTCACCATCTATTCATGGTAGAGTTAAATTCCCTTGAACTGTCTCCACGTAGGAAGGGCTTTCAGGAATATTCTCATCCCCCCTCCACGTACCCCTCTCCGTGCCAGCTCTCCTGATGTGGTGGCTCTGAAGCGCAGGGCACTGAATTCCCTTTCCCTTATGTGACAGTATGAACGCGCTGTGCGTCTCCTCCCATGCCGTGGATGTGACAGTAAGTGGCAGATGAAACAATGGAGTAGAAAGAGGCAGTGGGCTTAGCTTCAGGTAAAATATCTTACTAGTGGAAAATTTTTTAAAATCCTAGGTCAAAAGAACACATTGTTAGACCCCCTGCCCCAGGGCCTTGGAACAGGCTGCGTGCAGTTTCCTTATCGCCCTATAAATACACCTCTGAGGATAGAAGAGGTATGTCACATAAGGAAAAGGGAATTCCAGGCAGAGGGAACAGCATGAGCAAAGACATAGAGGCCATTCATTCAAAAATATGTAACCAGCAATAAGACCCATGCAGCGTGGGGCTGCAGTTGTGTCTCAGTGGTAGCATGGTTGCTGAGCATAGGCCCTGGGTTTGATCCTCAGCACCACATAAAAATTAAAAAGTAAAATAAAGGTATTGTGTCCATCTACAACTTAAAAAATAAACATGTAGCCAAGGAGACAGGAGACTGGAGAGAGATGCTCAGGGCCAGATGACAAAAGACCTGTGTTCCCAGCAAAGGAGGTTGGAACACAGCTGGATCAAGTGGCCAGCACAGTGCTCCCAGATTATAGATACTACTTTCCTTCCCCTCCACCTTCCTGGAGTTTTAGCCCCCTGCCTTTTCTTTCCTTCACAAATATTTAAAAGCTCAATGTCAAAGAAATACATTGCTAGGTCCCTTAAAAAAATGTTTTTAAGTTCTAATCAAATATTCAGGGAGGGAGGTACAGGAGGAGGACCTGAAGGTGGCTGCCTTGGATAGCAGGATTTTTGAAGTGTACAGTGTCGATCTTGATCCCAAGTGACCTCAACTCTCCTCTTCAGTCACTGTGTGCATGCAGGGCAGGGATTGGCTCAGTGGCAGAGCACGTGTCTAAGAGGCATGAGGCCCTGGGTTCCATCCCCAGGACATAAGAAAAAAGAAAAGTGAAAGGACTGAACTTCTGTGCATGCCCCAATCAGGCAGTCCTGTGCTCAAGAGTGAGGGCTCCAGAGCGAGGGCTCCGAGGTGACCATGTCCGCTGCACAGAGCAAGGCCCCATGACCCAGATAGGTGCTTTGTGGTCCACCAGCCCTATTCACCTTTGGCTGGTGTTGATATAGACCTGACACTCCTGTGAGGCAGCTGGGCAGTTACTAGGATTCCTATTTTACAGTTGAGGGACCCGGGGCCCGTGGGGACCCAATGACTCATTGTAAACAGGTTAACAAGTCCCTGCTGTGTGAATCATCCTCTCTGCTGGGGACAGCTGGCCCAGCGCTGGCTAGATTTTCTTATCAGTTGTCATAGGACAACCTGCCTTGGGAGACGTGTCAGAGGTGATCTGAGCTGCTGGCCTCGGAGGGCCACCGCTGACTGGAGCTGCTGTCCCCTCCACTCACCACCCCCGACCCGCTGCCTCCCACCACTGTTCTCAGACCTTCAGGCCACAGGGCGGAACATTGTGTGATATTGATCTACAGAAAATTTCTGGCCTCTAATCCTCTGCTAAACTCAAGAGGACCTGGCCCACCAGAAGCCACTGTGGTCCCACAGTGAGTAATGAAATCATTTGCGTTGAGACTATCCAGCCTGAGCATCCAAAACTCCCTGAGGACTGGGGACAGAGCAGCAGGGTTCATCTTTAGCACTGATCCCCTTTGACATCTCCAGGTAGACAGCGCTGCTTCCTGAGCGCTGGACAGGAGAAAGAGCAGGGTGAGGACTGGTGTTTCCTTTTGAAAACACACATCTAAGGTTCTACAAGCCATGAAATCTGAGTGCTCAGCTATCCAGGGACCTCATCCCAGGAGCTTCCATCCTCAGCCCCAGGTGAAAGGAAGAGTTTTGGCCATTCCTGATAATTGGTCCTCCACTGGAGGGGCATCTGCAGCTTGGGGGTCTGGGGCAGGAGGCATCTAATCATGTCAGATCACAGGACTGAGCAAAGCTGGCCTTGAGTGAGTGAGGCTGTCTGACATGAGGCCCAAGATCTGGGAACTCAGGACCCCTACGTGAGGTCCCAGTGGCCTGACTCCCAGACAGCATAAAATTCACAGAGGTTGTGGCCTGCTTTGAGTCCTTACACCTGCTCCTCACACACATGTACCCTGGGGATCTTCTGAAAACAGATTCCAAGTCGGGCAGCCTGAGGGTCTGCACTCCCAACAAGCTCCCAGACGGTGCTGCCACTGCTCTGGGCCACAGACCACGCTGGGTCCCCTGGTTTTATATGGCTCTGAGACCTCATTTAGCTTCCTTCTGAGGCTAGGTAAATAAGGAAGGGAGGTAGGGGGAGGCCAGACATGATGTGGGCAGCCCCAGCATCTGTGATGGCAGAAGATGGGGCCACCTCTCCTTAGATAGCCTCCCATCCCAGAATTCAGAATGTGAAGGTTGCCCATGGTGTCCCCGGAATAGCATGATCTGTGTAGCATCCTGAGGGGGTTTAATCAGCAACAGTTGTTTGCTTTCTCCACCTACCTGTTCCTCAACATCAGCCACAAAACTGAGTGTCCTGAAGGTGGCCACACTCATCCAAGGGGACATTCACCCAGCGTCATCACTTTGGAAAAAGCATGGCTAAAACACAGCAGTTGGGGCCAGGTCCCTTGGGGTTTGTGGAGTTTATCTGGGCTTTGCCTCTTATAAGCTGTAAGGCCTTAGAGAAACTCTCTGAGCCTCAGTTTCTTCATCAACAAAATGGGGTGACAATAGAGTGTTGTAAGAAGTATAGAACCCTCACTGCATATTCAGTACTCAACGGATGTTAATTATCATTAATAGTATAGCTCAATATTATTAAGAATCAGAAGCTATACCCAAGCTCAGTCTGCAATAAAACTGGTTGTCTGACTACTGGAAGCTGCTTTGGACCCCAGGGTTCATGGCAGCCCCAGATCCCCCTTCCCTCTAGGATGAGTCACCAATCGGCAAATGACAGAATACGGCCTTTAGAGAGAGACCTCAGACGCCTCCTATTTCTAACCTTCCTTTGTCACCCAAATGATGAACCTCAGGAAGTGTGACAAGCAAGTCTGGGATTAGATATTCGTGTCAGGGTATATTCATCTAGCATGTGAACTTGGGAGACTTGTCAGGGTACATCCATCTAGCATGTGAACTTGGGAGCTACTGTAACAAAGCACCACACACTAAGTGAATTAAAACAAGAGAAACTTTATTCTCCCACAGTCCTGGAGGAAGAAGCCTGAAGCCAAGGGGTCAGTAGAGCCACATTTCTGCTGCAGGCCTGAGGAAGACCCCTTCCTTCCTTCTGCCAGCTTCTGGAGGCTCCAGGCGTTCCTTGGCTCCTGGTGGCCCGACTCCAGGCTCTGCCACTGTGTCCATGAGTTTCTTCTCCATGTGTGTCTGTCCTCTCTTGATACAAAGATATCCATCATCAGTGTTCACATTCATCCTAAATCAAGGATGATCTCAACTCAAGGTCTCTATCAAGCTCATCTGCAAAAACCCTATTTCCAAATCAGTTCACATTCTGAGGTTCTGGGTATTGGTGAGTTTTGAGAGGACACTATTCAACCCACTACACAGACAGGCTTCAAAGTTGGATGGCCCCATTTTCCCACATAATCTCCAAAAATGCCCAGCACTCTCTGTGCCTACGTGTGGGGCATGCTGAATAACAAGGGATCTGGGAGCAAAAATCATGCCTTCCTTCCCACGGCCAAAGGGCCACACCCAGAGGCATGAGAAGTCTGAGAGGCAAGACTCAAACAGCTCAAGGCACTGGAGGCATCCAGCCTGGAGGGTGATATAAAAATAAGCAATTACACTGTCTGCACTGCCTGAAGATGGAGGATGGATGGGACATTATGGATGCTATAAAAGCAGAGGTCCCTTTAGGGTGACCATGTTTGGGCTCCTCCATCCAAAGAATTTTCCAGAGATGTGATCTCCTCCCCTTCCTCCTGTCTGGAGTATGGCTGCTCCCTGAGTGAGCCCCAGTTCTCAGGATTTTTTCCATGGAGTCCCGTGCAGCCATGAAGTGATCTGGATGCAGCTGTGGGGCTCATCATTAGGAGAGGTGGCAGGGAATGCCCAGCTGCTTTTCTCCACCCACTCCTCTCTCCTGAGCTGCAGATCTGATCTTCACCATCTCCTGGAGATCTCCACTACTGGCTCTCCCAGGAATTGCAAGTGCAGTCCCTTCGACTCCGACTGTGTTATCTACCTATCCCTTCCAGATGAGTCTTCCTCGGGATCCCATGGCACAGGGCTTCTCAGCTTCATTACTACTGATTTTGTGGGTTGAGTACTTCTTGGTTCTGGGAGGGGCTGTCCTGTGAATCACAGGACAATTACCAGCCTCTACTTCATCACTGGCCTCTACTCAAGAGAGGTTAGCAGTAGCACTCAACCTCCCAATTTGTGATCATTAAACATGTCTCCAGGTGTAACCAAAGGTCTCCTGGGGCACAAAATACCCTGAGGTCGAGAACCATTCCAGAGAGGAAGCTCCAGGCAACTGAATCAAAATACCAACACTAACCTAAACTTAGCTTCTTCTTCGCCCTCTATTTAACAGTCCTGCCTATTCTAACTAGCACAGTTTTCTTACTCTTTTCAAATCTATCCCACCCCTATCTGGTGTTGAGTTCTGGTTCAGGGCTTCTCTTTCCACCTAGACTCTCAAAACAGTCCCCCAATTATTCCCTCTGCTACAATCAGTTCTACTAGCATCAGATCCACTGAATCTGTTTTCTATATTATCCATGAATTCTCTTTCCAAAGCAAAAATCTGACCACGTTGCTCTCCTCCTAAAACCCTGAAGTGGCTCCCCATTACCAACTAGATGAAGTCTACATCAGGCCTTCCCAATAAAACTTTTTGAGATAATGGGAATGCTTTGCATCTGCACTGTCCAGCATGGCGGCCAATAGTCCTGTGTGGTCACCAAGCATTTGACATGTGGTTAGTGTGGCTGAAGAACTCACTTCTTCATTTTAATTAAAGTTAGTTCCCTGGACTGTGCAGGTCTACATACTAGGCCTACACTTCTTCACATGATCTTCTAGAACATTGGCTCTCAACTTGGTGTTAGAATCCACCAGGAAATTTTTTTAAATCCCAATACCAGTCAGCCAGAATCTTCAAAGGTGGGACCCAAGCAGTAGCATGTTTAAAGCTCCTCAGGTGATGCCACTGGACTTGGAAGGCTGAGAAGTGCAGTTCTGAACCCGCTCACCTCCTTGCCACTCACCTTCTGGGCTCCCTGGCACTCCACTCTGCTCAGCCCTATCGACTCAGCCATGCAAAGCTGATCTGCCAGGTCCTGCAATTTAATCCCATTGTGTGCCTCTACACTGTACACACATTCTGTTTGCTCTGCTCAGAATGCTCTCATATATCACACTGGGGTGACATGCAAATTTGGGGTACAAAGTGGTGGTATCATTAAGCAGTTTATATGATGAGGGAAAGAGTTGGTTTGGATGGGGAGCATTCCTGGGCTGGGATGGGCTGAGTCCTGCAGAAGAACCAGGTGGGGTGCTGAGCATCTGCCTGCCCAGACAGGACAGGAATCCCTCAGGCAGCCACCACTCACATCAGATAGTGCCAAGGAGCCAACAGACCAGGGTGACAGGGCTGAACCAGACCAGCCCCTACACTGGCTAATTTTTCCAGGTGACCTCTCAGAGTTCTGCTTTACTTGATCACCAAACTCTAAACCTCAGTCTCCTCATCCATAAAATAAGAATAGTTATGGCATCTACTTCTTGGGACTTTAGGGAAATTAAATGATCTGATACCTCTAAAAAGGTATAGAATTGCACCAAGCATATGATAAGCATTCAATAAATGTTACTTTTGGGAACAATATTATGGACAGAGCTTAAACCTTATAAACATTTCATAATAAGGTGTTTTTATAGAAAACCAAATATTTCAATAAGTCATGTACTTAACACCTTTATATCATCTCATTTAATCCTCACAATGACAATAGTGTATTACGAATGCTTTTATTATCATTCCTATTTTACAGATGAAGGCACTAAGGTTCAGAGTAAATGATAACTTGCCTCAGGGGCACACAGCTAATAACAGATAGTGCTAGAATTTGAATTAGCTCCAACTCCCATCTCCCCCTCATGAATATCACTACACTGACCCTTTGAAAGCTTTATAAATTGAGATTTGTTCCCCCATTTTAAAAATGTGAAAATGCACTCAAGAAGTGTGGTAAGCTGCCCACGATGACATAACAAGAAAGAGACAAATAGAGGGTTCAGAATCAAGGCCCACTCCAACACTGGTGTTCTTCTACCCAAGACTGGCAGCCCCCCACATCCTCACAAAACTAGTGCAAGTTGTTTACCAAGAAACAGAGCCTTTGGCGCACAGCAGACTAAAGGATCCCTTCTTTGCCATCCATCTGTTGCCCTGGTCTCTGTGCTTTTAGCAATTCATTGTCACTGTTAATTTCCACCATTACACAGCTTATTGCTGTGTCATAAGCACTGGCCCAGGGCCAGGCTATCGTGTTATTAAGGGGCTGCTGACCACCTGCAAATGTGTGTCCCTGCAGTCACCTGCTGGTCCACACTGGTGTCAGAGGAAACAGTCCCTAAACAGGTCTGGGGACTGCTCAGTGAGTGTAAACACCTGTCACTCTCAGCAGCCATGCCTGGGAGGATGGACAAAGACCAGCCAGTCAGAGCCAGCTACTGGCCACTTGGGAAATACTTAGAGGCCTGGGGTGTGGGAGAGCCTTGGACAGCAAGGTGCATGACCTTTGTCCTGTCCCAGCTGCTGCTGATACTGTCTTCTCACCACCAACACGTCATGGGATTTAGCATCTGTATGTTCACACACAGCTCTGAGGATGAAGGAGTAAAAGGGACACTTGCACATGGCTGCTCATTGGGTACATAATGGCTCCCTTTGGACAAACTGTACTACCCCGAGAGGCAGGTCCTTTGTCCAGACCCTGAGTCCAGGCTCCAGTACATGACAGGCACAGCCTCTAGGCTGTGTGTTCTATCCAGGTTGCTGCAGACCCCAGCAAAAAATGTGGCCTCTGAGCTACCCCCACCTTCCTGCCGACCTTCTTATATGACTGGAGTGAGCTGGTGCTACGGGGGCATTGACTGAGCAGACAACTGGAAGTACAGTCCTGGGGCCAGAGCTGAGCCTGGCCACTGTCCCTAAGGCTGGCCTGCAGGGAGCAGGAGCAAAACCAACACAATGGACAGCTGCTAGGGGAGTGGCAGGCAGCTTGTCTTCTATCCTTTCCACCCTGTGCAATTCTGTGGGTTTGGGATCACCATGTGTCTTAGGAAAAAGGTATATAAGGCCCATGGTACTGTGGAGCCAAGGCTAAGGAAGGGAATGTGGAAGAAGGGGAGACTGATCTTTAAACCAGCTTATCTACCCCACGGCTATCCCAAAAGAGTTGGGCCACCTACCAGCCCAGAACAGTGTCAGAGAAACTCAACCTCTCTGCCTGACTCCAAAAGAAATGCTGAGACAGCCTCAGGAGGCCAGTGTCGGAAGAGGTAGGATCCTCTAGTTCAAAGTAGATGGGTTCAAAGCCAGATGTCATCCCAGAAGGTGGACCCAAGCTTCACTGGAGGCCTTAAACAGAACTTCAGGCCTGTAAGATGGTAAACATGGGGCCTGAGGCCTGGGACTCTGAGGTCAGGGTAATCCTAGGATCTAGAGGAATGTGGGCAGCCAGGGAACCCAGTAGGGTGACAACAAGGGCAGCTGGACCCAAGGTGTGGCTCAAAAATGTGGGAAGCTACATCACCCAGGCAGCCTATTCAAGAAAATGGGGAGCACTCGAAACAGCGGCTGTCCCCTTGACTGTCCCCCTGGACACAATGTCCAACCTATGCAAGAAGGGAAGGGCTAGCAAGGATAGGCCTGAAGAGGAAGACCTGGAAATATGATGAATGTGGGTACCTTGCAGGGCCATTGACTCCTTCGAGTTGGAAGGGATCATAGAGAGTGACCAGACCAGGTCCAGGACCACCTGAGGTCACCTAGGGGGTAGGTGGCAGAGCTAGGATCAGATTCCAGATCCCATGGTGCCTCCCACAGTACCTGGTCCCCTTCCCTACACCAGCATGGAATTGAAACTACTGTTCCTCCTCTCACACAGAGGCAGCAGTGTTTCTAGATGCCTCTATTTACCCCAGATGTCTTGCACAGAATGTTTCCCTATCACATTCCTGATGCTTTGTCTTCTGATCATTGTTATTACCATTAATTGTTTGGGACACCCGGCCTACCTGGTCTCATCTAATGGAGTCATCTTTCAATTCTGTGAAGTATTCTTGAAGCCCCCTTTTACAGATAAGGAAACTGAGGCTCAGAATAGGTAAATAATTGTGTTAGCTCACTTTCCATTACTATAACAAAATATCTGAGATAATCAACTTACGGAGGAAAGGTTTATTTTGACCCATAGTCCTGAAAGTTTCAGCCCAGGGCCAGTTGGCCTATGATGCCGTTAGGCCTCTGGAGGTGAGGAGCATACTGTGACAGGGACCTGCTGAGGAGCTGACCTGCTCACCTCAGGAGGCAGAGCAAAGAGGGGAAGAGGAGGGCTGGGGTCCTGATAGCCCCTTCCAGGGCACACCCCAATGACCAGAAGACCTTCCACCAGGCCCCACCTCTTAACGGTTTCACCATCTTCCAATAGAACCATGGGCTGGAGACCAAGCCTTTTAACCCATAGTAATTTGCTCAAGGTCACACAGTCATTCATGACACATGCTTCTCTGAGATTCAAATGCTTCTCTGAGATCCCACCGAAGCAAGTGAGCATCTCCACTGATTTCACCCAATGAGAGTCCAATGTCCCTTCCTCTCTGACCCCATTCCAACAGCACAGACAGACAAAGTGAAGATTTTGAATCTCCACTTTCAAAAATCACTAACCTCAACCTTCAAGGACAAATGCACTGATGCCGAACTCTGGAAATCCTGGAGAGAGAGGTAAGGACCCTCTGCTCCAAAGGTTTCCCTGAAATGAGCTAACACTGCCTAGGCCTCCCTAAGGTTAAGGTGAAATATTCCCTTGAGACCAGGAAATAGCACCTCCCACCAGGACATTGCTCAGACTTTCTCTGGAGTGAGGGGAGGCCCACCTCAGGGTCTGAATTTCAGAGCATCTTTCCCCAAGAGGGCTAGTATATGGCAGGTTCTTAAAGCTTTATGAAGTCCCACTCGGACCAAGGAAAACAGATCCATAGGAAATAGATCTACAGAGAACCACAGTACAAATCTTAATTTGCATGCATGTACAATAGACAGAAAGAAAAGCCCACCTTGAAGAACTGAGACAGTCATGAAGCAGACAATGTGTGGAAAGAGCCAGGACAGGGGCCATACCATCTCATCTGTGAAATGAGAAGAAAAATAACAAGAGCCATTTGCCCCCACTGGGGTGTGAACACACAGATTAATCACTAGGCATAGGTGCCTAGCACAGATTAGCCCAGTTTAAACAAAGAAACACGATGCAGGTATGCCTTCTCTTGAAAAGTGATCTAACATTTGTCTTTTAAAATTTGGAAAATGTATCTCCAATTCCAAGGCAACCCATATTGTTTACTTTTTAAAAATATCTTTAAACATAAAATACACAGAAGAGCACTCATTCCAACCAAAATTAAGCATTTTGCTAATCCCACTTCCTTTAGCCTACAAAGAAGAGAACATTTCTTCACCCAGCCCCCAGCCCCTATCCCCAGAAGGAACAACTGTGAACTTCCGGGTCCACCAGTCCTTCCAGGCCTCTCTGTGTTGAAATAAACACATGTTGACATGTGCAATAGTTAAGTATGGTCGAAGGCATTCTAAGTATCTTCTTTATGTAAGAAAGAATAATAAGCATGTTTAGAACGAAATCAGGAGGCTTTAAAAGACCAGCAGAGAGAAAGAGCGCCCAGTCCCCCAACTGACTCTGCAGAGCAGACCGCCGCCCGCGGCAGGGACTGTGAGAGTGGCTGGGACGCCCTCTGACTACTGACCCAGACAGACGGGGAACACAGGCGGGAAATGTCAGGAGCGCGTCAGGGGAACTGTGCTCATCAATGTGGCGGCAGCACCTGCCTCTGGGGAGCTCCAAGAAGTGCTCTGCATCGGGCTGACAGGCCCATTAGCTGCCAGCTCCAGCTACCTCTGCCTGGCCTGGCAGCCCACCCACGGCCCGCTGGACGACACACCCAGATCACAGGACCCTGCAGGATGTAATGGGACATCTGACCTTTGCTGACACTTATCATAAATACCAATTGCTGGGGAACAACTCAACATGGGGCATTTTGTGGGGAAGTATCCCATTTAATCCCAAGACCACCCCGTAAGATAGCTATTATTGACCCCACTTACAGAGGGGCAACTGAGACTCAAAGGAGCGAAGCCACCAGCCCATATTCCATCACACTCCCTGGTGGTCGGAAGGCACAGTGCCTGGTATCTTACTCTTCATGTGCCTCTGTAAGGAAGATAACTTTCTTCTCACTTTATAGATGAGGAAACTGAGGCCCAGAGAGGTCAGAATCCACATCCTCTCAATCTGAAAAGCCCTATTTCTCCCTCCAGGGTCTGCGTGGGGGTGCCTCTGTAGAAATTCCGAGAAGGACGGGTTGCATAACATGCCTCCTTCTCCACCACAAGCTGCAAACACCCACTTTCCCCATTCACGAATCTGGGCAATGAGTGGTGGGAGTCAGGGAAAGATATTTAAAAAAAAATTTCTTTTCTTCAGTCAGGGAATTTCACAGTATAATTATATAGTGAGGACACCAAATTAGCAGAAAGGGGGACTGTCAGATAGAGCAGCCACACAGCACTGCTTATATCCGCAGATTTGCAGCCAGCTCACAGGCTCCTGGGTGGGCTGGGGAACTCTCCCTCTAGCTCCTAAATACACACGACTCTGACTCGTAGGAAGATGGTGCTGGAGGATTCCTCAGAGGTCAGTGGCCTCCAACCCCCTCATTTCACACTTAGGGAAGCTGAGGTCCCTGGATAAGGTATGTGCTTGAAGTTACAAAGTGACAGACTCAGGACTAAGGGCCAGTCCCCCAACTCCAGGCTCTCTGAACACAAGAGACAGAAATAAACCATGCTTGGGCTTCTAGAGTCCAAAATAAATGCATGTACAGCTCTTTCCATTGTTACCATGGTTATAGATAACAAAGGCTATGGCAAAGCACAGCAAATTAGTTAATGATGAGAGAGAAACTTCCAACAGTGACATGCTCTGCATGAATGAATCACTTTCCTAATTTGGTGGCAAGCTGCACCCCAGTGGCAGGGCAGGCATCTGAGTGAGCAGGAGAGCAATGATGGTTGGAGCTGAGAGCAAGCACCCTTCCTGACTCCCTCCACCACCAAACACTCCATGTCAACAATAGGGGCTCACAGGATCAGTTTCAGCTTGGTTCCCCTGGCCAGAAGTGGCTGTGCTCTCTCTCAGATCCACCAGGAGGCAGCAGCTGGCCCTTGGTGGGATGGAGTGGTGGGGTCCTCTCTGAACGGTCTCAGTAAGAACTGAGTAAGGCTAAAAGCTTCAGTCTCCCATGAGGCCTTGCTTGATCACTGGGTGAATTTTCTCTGTCCTCAAACTCCTAAGGCATCCAGTTCCAGTCCTTGCTGCGGTGGTGGTTTGAAAAACTGGCTCGTCCCTGTACCCATCCCTCTTTGCAATGTGACTTTGCAGATCCTGCCTCAGGAGGAAGAGTCCATTTCCCCTCCTTTTGAATCACCACTGTCCTTTTGATTTGTTTTGACCAATGTGATGTGTCACTGAGCCATGAGAACTTGAATCCTTTGTCTCTGACCCAGGAGTCTCAAGTCTTCTATCAGCATCATTGAAACATTTACAAGACAATCTATTAGTATGTAAACAGAGTAAAATCAACTCCCAGGTCCTGGAACTAGGCATGCCCTTGCCTTAAACCATTGCTTCCTCTGCATCCTCAGCCCCAAACACTTCCCTCAGCAATCTACGTGGCTTAGTTTCTAACTTCCTTCAAATTGGTTTGTCCTGGTGTTCTGAGGAGCAGATGCTGATGTTGTTGTGGAATTAAACACATAAGAGTTTTATTAGGGGGAATGCATTAGTGAAGAGATAGGGATGGAGCTGGGGATGTGGTGGAATGAAGACACAATGCTAACAACAGGGAGGGAGTGAGGAGAGGGCAGAGTGGAGGAGTCCTCCAGCTTCCAGCTCCAGTGCAGTCTAAAGAAGTTTCAACAAAACCCTCAGGGAGTCCCTGAGTTTGAGCATGCTGACAGAGGACTCCTGTCTGGTAGGAACATCAGCCATTGGGAGGAAGCCAGCAATGAGAGATCAGACCTCACACAAGGCAGTGATGGGCTTCAAAGCAGAGTAGCTGTGGCCTTGGCTCAGTCACACTCCCTGTAGAAGGAGGGCTGCAAGAGGTACAAAGCCTCCACTCAGATGCCCCTTCAGCAGTCTGGTCCTCCCTGATCACCCCAGATGAAAGAGCAGGTCCCTGTCATTCTTCCCTACTTTGTGCTTTTAAAAAAAAAATTGAAAAAAAAAAAAAAAAATATATATATATATATATATATATATATATATACACACACATATATATTTTGGACAGAATAACTTTATTTATTTATTTTTGTATGGTGCTGAGGATCCAACCCAGTACCTCATACAAGTGAGGAAAGCACTTTACCACTGAGCCACAACCCCAGCCCCTGCTTTGTGCTCTTTAGTTACACTTATCATCATTGATTATATGACTACTTGCTGATTTCTTTTTTCTCACCACTAAAAGGTAAACTTCACAGCAGCAGGAATTTTTGTGTTTTGTTCACTGCTATATCCCTAGAAAATTGAACTGTGTCTGGTATTCAACTTTTTTTTGATGTTGAATGAATGAATGAAATAAGAAATGTCCCCTCCTGGTCACGGAAGGGCCACTTTCAAACTGTGTAAGCCCCATATCGGTTGAATGTTGGTGTCCTTCCCCAAATTCATATGCTGAGGCTTTAAGCACCAATGTGAGAGTACTTGGAATTGGGGCCTTAGGAAATAATTAGGGTAGGATGAGGTCACAAGGGTGGGCTCTTGTGATGAGATTAGATTTCATATGAAGAAGAGACCAGAGAGCTCTGCCTTCGCAGGCATTCAGAGGGAGAGCCCACTAAGCACAGGAGGAAGGTGGCCATCAGCAAGTCAGGAGAGGTGTCCCCAGCAGAAACCAAACCAGCCCACACCTCTTTCTTGAACTTTCTAGCCTCCAGACTGTGAGAAAATAAAGGCCTATATTTTAAGCCACTGGGTCTATGGTATGCATTTTGTTATGGCCGCTGAGACACCCCAACTCCAATGCTAGATCACACAGTGAGGCATCGGGACGTGTTCAGGCCACTCCAATAATGCTCCAAGACAAATATGCTTTATTTTCCATTACTCCAAATATCAACCGGAAGTAGGGCTGCCTTTCTGGTAGCTGCTACTGGTTGACAAGGAGACAGGAAATTGCATGTTTGGGCTGGTGGTGAGTATATATGAGGTGGGGAAGGGGGGCAATATCGTTGGTTGAGACTCTAATTTCCCATCCACTTAAATTTCCTGTCTCACAATATCCCAGACGGATGCGGCAGTGCCCCGGAAGATGCCATGACAGGCAAACGTGGGCCGGCCCTGTGGGCTCATCAGCCCCTGAGCTATGGGGCAGTTTTCCCTACCTTGTTGCTATGGCAACAGAATCTAGCTGCAGGTGCCCACCTGTCACCAATCCCCGGCCAGACTTGATCGCATCGAACACGCCTGTTGGCGCAGGGAAGGAGGAAGCAAACGTGAAAAGGCCTTGCGCAGCCTCAGGAAATTGTAGGTGGCAGTTAGGAAGGCAGGCCAGGATGCAGATCTGTTGACTTCCTCTGCTGGATGCCTGTGCCCCTGGGTATGTGCACAGAAACCCACGGTGGCTCTCTTCCTGTGACAGGATAGCTATGAATGCAGGAGGGACCATGACTCCCCTGCAGGCAAGCACTGGTGGCTCCAAGACATGAGCAGGCCCTTCCTGCACCCCTGCTTCTGCCAGGAATCCATGACCTGCCCAGACCTATTACTTGTTGGCCTGTTCACTTGCAGACTGAGGTGGGAGTGGGGGCTCTGTCCTGCTCCCCTGTCTGCTGGCCCCTGTGACCTGCCCTTCTTCCACTCGTGTCCACTCTGCCCCTAGCACTGGTGGCATTTGTAAGGAGACAAACAGCATAGGACATAGGTCACTCCCAGACTGCCCAGCGAGAGTTGCAGGCTCAGTGACCACGGTCATCACTGAGGCTTTCAGTGAGCTCTTGTCCCCTCATCCCTCCCTCTGAGGAGAGCTACAGCACTCCTCCCCACCCCATGGCCACCATGACTGTGGCTCTTCTAACCCCTGGCCCAACCCTCTCTCCTTCAAGGTCAAAGCCAATTTCTCAAAGAAGACTCAGCTTGGGGATGGTGGGAGGGAAGAAAGAAGAGGATCACTGGGACATCCCTCCATTCTCCTCATTTCCTCTGGTACCCAAAGCCTCCAGCCTCCTCTAGGCAAAGACAACAAGCCCCACACATATGCACACAAGCAAGCAGGTCCTTTAGGATCAAGGTGTCCCTGATGCCAAATGCATCCCTTTCTGCCCCAGTCAGCACACACTGCTATATCAGTAATTTTTCACAGAGATATTACTCCTGGCTACAAGTAACAGGATCCCAACCCTGAACATTCCATACACTTGTTACCTCAGGTAAGAAGCCCAGAGGTAGAACAATTCCAGATTCAGTAGGTTCTATACTTTAACATTATTAGAATCCGGTTCTTTCCCTTTTATCCTTTCTGGCCTTATCATCTTGAGGGGGCTCATGTCCCCTCATGATCTCAAAATACCTGCCATAGTTCCAGGCATCACATGCAGACCAACAGCAACAATAGAAAAGAACTTACTTGTCTCTTACCTTTTGAAAGCAAGAAACTCTTTCCTCGAGCTCCCCTGGTAATCTTCCTGTCATATTTCATTGGCCAGAATTGTGTATCATGCCCATTTCTAATCCAATCACTGGCAAAAAGGATAGACTTGCCATGAGGGGGTTAAACTAATAAAGAGTCCCACACACCCACTTGGACTGGAGCAGGGCCCTATTCACCTGGTCGTGAACTGAACTGGGGTTCTGTAAGCCAAGACAAAGAGGATGGCAGCTGGGAGCTCAGCATCCACACTCAATTGGCTCCAAGCAGGTGTGGCCAGTACGCCTCCAAGGATAGGCCAGGACCTCTGTCTGGTAGCAGAAAACTGGAGGAAGAAATATCCCAGAGGCAGGCAGACACTGAGGATGTGACTGCAGGGGTCCAACCCAGAAGAGATGAAGGCAAAACAGTGTCAATGGAGGCGAGAAAAGACAGAGGCAAGAGAAATCTTAGCATGAGAGTCTGCAGCAACTCCTTGGCTGTGGAGGATGTGGGAAGTGGGGTGAAAGATGGTTTGGGGTTCCAGCAAGGGTGATTTTGAGGATGGTGGTGCCATGGGCACTGGCTGGGCTGGACATGTGCATTCTGGATAACTGAGAAGGACAAGCTGCATGGGAACAGGACTTGATGGCTTCCAAGGCCTTTCCACATTCAGTGATGTCATTGGTCCTCAGAGCAGCTCTGCCATCCAGGCAAGCTGGGGCAGGTGATGGTGTTCCCATTTTGCAGTTGAGGACACTCACATTTGTTGGCAGCATGAGCCATGGACCCAAAGTGACAGAGCCTGGAACTGTGACATAATCTGGGCACCAGAGCTGAGGGTCAGGTGGAGCTGGGCTGGGATTGTTGGCTCTCAGTCTGTGTACAGGAGAGCCAGCTCCATTTTCTGGCTTCAAAAGTTGAAATTTCTCCTTTCTCTGTGGTTCATATCCAAGGTTCTTTTATTGGTCAATCTCAAAGAGACTGATTTCCTTGTTTTATATTTAACTGATATTTTGAAGCATAATAATTAGACCTTCTAAATTTTGTTCTCAAAATGGGAAGGACTTTCTAAGTATGGTTCAAACACAGAAGCTGGAAAGGAGAGAAAAGAAGGCAATGAGAGACAGGAAAAGACAGGTAAGTTTGACTCTAAAGAAATAAACATTGCAGGGTCTTCATAAACAAAATCACAGTGCAAGGTAAGAAACATCCAATCTTCACAATTCACAGCACCAAAAAAGGGTTAATTGTCCTAATAGATAAAGGACTCCACGTGTCAATCTGGTAGGGAAAAAAAAGACCAACAAACAAATAAGAAAGTGGGCAAAGGATATTCACAGACAGATTTCAGAAAAGAAAATGCAGTTTCTTGAACCTATGCAAAAAACATGCTTAGACTCCAATTAAATGCACTGATAAACCATTTTTCACCTGATGGTTTGTCAAGCAAAAAGATTGATGCTGTTTGGAGAGAATAAGAGAAATGGATATACTCATATACTGTTGGCATAAGAATCAACTGTTATGAATTTTATGGAAGAGAAGCAATAATGCTATTATGAGGATATATGACTTCTCACCCTGAAATTCCACTTCTAGAAATTTCTCCTGCAGAAATACAGCTGAGTTGTACAAACTCAAGTTACAATATTGTTTGTAAACACAAATGATTGGGCATGACCTAAAAATCCATCAACTGGAGAGTAGTTATTAAATTTTGATCCATCCGTCTGAAAAAGAAAAATTTGATGGTACTGATGTAGAATAACCTCCAAGACATATTAACTGAAAGACAAAGTGCAGAGAAGTATACATAGTTTATTTTATTTGCCATTCATGCCAAATAAAAATATATACCTAGGAGAATTTGCAGAGATGTGTAGAATTTCCCTGGAAAGATAAATAAAAAGTTGGTAACACGGTTGCCCTGGGGAGGGAAGCTCAGTAACTGGGAATAGGGAAGCAAAAGACTTTTTCCTAAAAACCCTTTTATGGTTCTAACCTTCGGTACCATACAAATCCATTATCTATTAATAAATTAGGTGTAAAACAAAATGTCCTAATAAAAACATTTCCAAATTCCAAAAAATAGATAGATGATAGATAGATAGATAGATAGATAAATGATAGATAAAATGCACTGAAGTGATAAAAAAAATGGAAATGGAAAGGACACTGAAAGGATGAAAACTGTAGTTAGCATTTGCAGTTTAGAGTGTTGGAAATGGATATTGTATTAGTTCTCTGTGCTGCACAACAGCTTGTTATGGTTTGGCAGTTGAAAAGCACACACATTGGGTTATTTGTTTTTTTTGGTGTTAAGTTTTTTGAGGAACTGAACTGACACTTCACAGAAGAAAAAATACAATCAACCAACTGATCCATGAAAAAATGTTCAACATCTCTAGCAATTAGAGAAACGCAAATCAAAACTACTCTAAGATTTCATCTCATTCTAGTCAGAATGGCAATCATCAAAAATACAAGCAATAATAAATGTCAGTGAGAATGTGGGGGAAAAGGTACACTCATACATTGCTGGTGGGACTGCAAATCGGTGCAACCATTATGGAAAGCAGTGTGGAGATACCTCAGAAAACATGGAATGGAACCACCACTTAACCCAGTTATCCCACTCCTAGGTTTATACCCAAAGGACTTAAAATCAGCACACTACAGTGACACAGCCACATGAATGTTTACAGCAGCTCAACTCACAATAGCTAAACTATGGAACCAAACTAGGGGTCCTCCAACAGATGAATGGTTAAAGAAAATGTGGTATATATACACAATGGAATATTGCTCAGCCTTACAGAAGAATGATGGCATTTGCCAGTAAATGGATAGTGCTGGAGAATAACATGCTCAACAAAATAAGCCAATCCCAAGAAAGCAAAGGCCCAATGTTTTCTTGTGTTTTCTCTGATATGCAGATGCTAATTCACAGTAAATGGGCTTTGGATTAGGCAGAGGTAAGTGAAGGGAGGGTAGGGGTAAGGAGGTAGGAAGGGTAATAGAATTAATCAGACATTCTTATACTATGTGCATGTATGACTACATGACTGGTGCGATTCTACATCATGTACAAACAGAAGAATGAGAAGTTACACTCCATTGATGTATGATGTGCTAAAGTGCATCCTACTGTCATGTATAACTAATTAGAGCAAATTAAAGAAATTTTTTTAAAATGCACACACATTTAGCATCTCACTATTTCCCTGGGTCAGGAGTCCAGACACAACTTAACTGAGTCTTGTGCTCATCATTTTAAAAGACTGCAATTGAACTGCCAGGTGGGCTGCTTTCTCATCTGGAGACTAGACTGGGGAAGACTCCAATTACAAGTTCATTCAGGAAACACATTGACAGATGTGTTTCCATGCAGCTGTATGGCTGGGGGCCCTGGCTTTTTGCTGGCTATTGGCTGGAGGCCACTCTTAGATTCTAGAGGCTTCCTGCACTCCCCTGCCATGTGAGAGTCTCCAAAAATCTGCTTCCTTCTTCAAGTCCCAGAAGGAGAGTTTTTCTCCCCAGTCTCCTGAGATGGAGTCTTATGTAACAAAACATCTTCACAGGAAGGACATCCCATCATCCCTATCCTGTTCCATTGGTTAACAGCAAGTCACCAGCCCATCACAGAAGGACAGGGAATTGTACTAAGGCAGGAGACCAGGAGGCACAGATCACTGGGGGACACCTGCAGTCTTTCCCTGGCCTCCAAGTTCATTCTCAATAAAAGGAGACACTCACTGTGGAGGTGACAGGCTGGGAGGAATGGAATCTGCAGACACCCCAAGTTCTTTTTGCCCAATTCCCTCCGAAGCATTGACTCTATCCTGAGAGCCTTCTCACTGCTGAGGTTGGTTTTCCCCACATCACACAGTTGGAGCTTCTTTTGACAAGAGTACCAATGATTTTGCAGGCCAGGCCAATCTGGTTGACCCTCCACTCCATGTCCTCTGGCTACTTTGGCAGCATCTCTCACTCCTGAGGTCCCCACTCAGAAGATCAGTCAGGGATCTTCTCCCAGACTCCTTTGCAATGAAACTGGTGACAGACGTTCCTTGGGTAGCTCCAGGCCTGTGCATTTTGTGCTAAAGTGACAAGAGGAACGTGTACTTGCATTGTCCCCAGTGTCACCACCATAACATCTACTGTATACTGACTGTTTACATTTGCCTGGGTTGTTTTTACCTCACAGTAACCTTGCTAGATGAGTGTTTTGGATCTGGATTTGGCACATGTGTAACTCAGACCCAGAGAGTTTTGGAATTGCCTGGACTACCCAGCCAAAGAAAGAGACAGGAATCAAGCCAAGTCTATTGGGTTGAAAGCCCCTGTCCTTCCTCTCCATGTGGCTGCTGCTGCTCATCAACCCCAGGTCATGTGGTCATACTTGCAGTTCAGTGACCACACGGTGACTCACAGGGTCTCTGCCTCTGTGCGTAGAGTCTGTCGCCCCCACAAAAGGACAGCACTTCACTCCTTCCTTATGGCATCTCTGTGGAGGTGCCTGGGAGCATCCTGAGCTCAAAACTCAGAGCCTCTCTCTCTCCTGAAACCCACCCAAGCCTCCAGGCCCCCTCTCCTCACCCCTCCATCTTGGAAGAGAAAAACTATTTCCAGGACATCCTTAAGATTCTCCTGTCCCATCAAATAAGGCAAAAGCATCAAACCTGGAACTGACAGACCCTGCAAAGTCATTTGGTCCAAACATGTCCTTCAGTGCTTAAATAATTCCTCTGCCTCTCATCCCTTCCCAGGACTATATCAGCTTCTGTTTACTTACCTCTCATGATGAAGAGCTCGTTACTACACATGGGCAACCCATGCTAAGCAAACCCAGGCCTCCTCACCAAAGGGCTGAATTTAATGGTTTGATCAATAAGGGGGCTTCTCCAAGACATTGGGAAGAACATCCAGGTGGAGAATTTTATAAACTAATCATGGAAAAAAGCATCACAGAATAAGAAGCTAAGCCTCAAGGCAAGTCCAGGACAGCCTTCCTCTGATGGATCCCTGTCTTAGTGCACTGGTGCTGCTATAACACAATCCCTGAGGATGGATAATTCATAAACCATGGATGTGTATTGTTCACAGTTCTGGAGACTGAGGAGTCCAAGATCAAGATGCCGGCACCTGCTGCCTGTTGCTGGCCCTCACATGGAAGAAGGCGGAGGGCAAGATTGCAAATGACACACAAAGCCTCTTTACAAAGGCTTTAGTCCTGTTCATGAGGTAGGAGCCCTCAGGGCCTAATCGCCTCTTCCAGGCCCTGCCTCTCAATGCCATCACACTGGTCACTGAGTTCATGGCTCAAATTTTAGAGGTGACACATTCAAGCCACGGGATGGTGCTCCAAGTTCCCCAGTGTCACTGAGAGAACCTGAGTCTCAAAGGACCCCAGCATCAAGAGCCAGGCTGCTCTCCTGCCACGCCCTATCTGCCACTCACTCCTGTCAGACGCTCCTGCCAGTCCAACACCACAGTGGCTCCCTGAAAAGACCTTTTGTACTCCCCTCCGGGAGAGATGACATTTCCCCCTCCCAGAAGGCCCTTCTCCTCCATCTCCCTTTACAGGCTCTTCCTGCCTTGAGAATTAGCCCCTCTGCCCTCTCCAAGTCTCTCAGTGCTCATAACAAGGTAAGTAAGTAGCTTCCAGGTACTGAGCATTTAGTACACATGCTAGGCCCTGTGCATGCATCATCCCTAGCTTTCATTAAGACAATATTTTAAATGATGATATTTAAAAATAAAATTTTTAAAAGAACAGAGGGGCCGGGTGTGGTGGTGCATGCCTGTAATCCAAGCGACTTGGGAGGCTGAGTCAGGAGGATTGCGAGTTCAAAGCCAGCCCCAGCAACTTAGAGAGGCCCTAAGCAACTCAGTGAGACCCTGTCTCTAAATAAAATACAAAATAGGGCTGGGGATGTGGCTCAGTGGCCAAGTGTCCCTGAGTTCAATCCCTGGATCCAAAAAAACAGGAAAAAAAAAAAAAAGAGCAGAGGAGCAGAGGGATAGAGACTTAGAGGTGCTGCCTGAACTGGTGATGGATCCGGTTCCAGATTTAGTTCTGCAATCACAATTACACTGTATTGGAATATTTCCTCCCTGTCTAGGACAGTGTTTCTGAAACTCCTCCAGACAGTGGGCCTTAATTAAAAATGTTTTTTCTTTCTTCCTTCTCTCCTTCCTTCCTTTCTCTCTCTCTCTCTCTCTCTCTCTCTCTCTCTCTCTCTCTCTCTCTCTCTCTCTCTCTCTCTTCCTTTCTTTCTTTATTTTGGTTCTAGGGATCAAACCCAGGGCCTTACACATGCTAGGCAGATGCTCTTCCACTAAGCTACACTCCCAGCCCAACTAATGCACTTCTATTATGATCTAGTACTCACCTACAGACACACAAGTCTCTCAAAACAAAATATACCCTCTCTATTTTCAGCACATTCTGACCTTTTCTATTTTATTTCATTGTCCACTAAATTGATTTCATGACCCACTAATTGGTGGAGACTCCAGTTTTCAAATACTGCTTTGATTGGCAACTCCTGTGTTCATGGGCCTCATTCCAGGGCTGACACATTAAGTGTGTTCCAGGAACCCCCAAGCCTGACTTCCACCCAACCAGTGACCTGGGCTTGGGAAATAAGTGATCCCCTGAAGTCAACAAGCCAGGACCCTGGGCCCACCAGCCCCAGCAGCAAATCCATTCCTCCTGATGTCAGACTCAGAAGGCCGCAGAATCTTCCAGATGAAAAGTCAGGAATTGACCCTGCCCCAAGTAGGGACCCTGCCAAGGTGGTCACGCCACCCTGATGTGGGGACAGGGAGGGACTGGTGAGAAACAGTCACAAACTCGGTGGCCAGTTTCCTGTGCCGCCTGCCACTCATGGGTGGTGGCCCATGCCAGCCAGGCAGTGACAGGCAGGTGAGTCTCATCAGCCCCGGATTTCACCTCTGACTAAACAAAGACTGAGCTCACTAAGAAGTGGGATTCTAAATTTAGCACCTAACTCTGGGAAACTGGTGCATTTGCCCCCACCGCCCGCGGCACAGTGGGCTGTGAGGTCGCTGCTCCATTTCTCCCACTCTGCCGGGCTGCCCTGATGCCCAGGAGCCCGCTGACTCACCCAGGGCCTGGGGCTGGCAGAAACGGCCTTAATGACCCCCGTCTGCTGTGCCGCTGGGAATGCAGAGTTGCCAGTAAAACCTTCAGGGAGTTCTCAGGTTCCAAAGCCTGGCAGTGCCCCCATTGACTCCATTGCCACCTGCTTTTGCAGCCCCAAATGCTCCACCACATGGCAGAACGTGGTCCTGATGGCCCTTTGTGGGAAACCTCTGTTGGCCATTCCACTTTATCTCATCCTCTTGGGCTAAGGGGAGTCTCCCAGGTTAGCCCTTAGAGCTTTTCTTGCAAGGGTGAACTCTAGGCATCTGCACAGCCTGAGTCTCAGACTGAGCACTGGGACCATCTTCCTTAACCCTCAAACAACCAGGTGAGGTAGGTGCTACAATGAACCTATTTTGTATCATGGCAAACTGAGGCTTGCAAAGGTTCACTGACTTGCTGGTTCAGTGCAATACCATCCCACTGCTTTTAATAGCTCTACCCCACAGTTTCTGTTCCTGAGGACCTCCCTCAAGCCCTGGCACTGGACCTGAATCCTAGAACTTTATCCATCTATTGCTTAGCTGACCCTCAGCCCATGAGATAGAGCCTGGGTTGGGATGAGGCTCTGGAATTAGAGCCTCTTGCTAGCTGTGTGGACCTGGGCAGGTTAATGAGCCTCTTTAAGGCTCAGTTTCCATCAGCTTGGCTAGGCCTCCATCTCCCATAATTGTCTTCCCTGTGTATTTCTGGTGCAGGCAGCCACAGGAAGTATTCTGGTGAGAGCATTGGAGGGCAGAAGTGAAGTTGGAAACTCCTTTGTAGTTTACACAAGTTGTCACTTATCTGCTCATTGAGGATAGAGCAGCTTAGCTCATTGAGGCAGGACCTGCAACTATTCTACTTTCCTTCAGGTGCTTCTTCATCTTGTGGGCCAGGTATATATGTTCAGCTCCAGGACAGGGAACCAGCTTCTCCTGAAGGACACCCCTACCATTGAGGTCAGAGGCAGCAAGATCTGCTATAGCTCTCAGTCTGCCTCTGCGGTCTCCAACTAGGGTGGCCATTCTGTCCCTTTTTGCCTGGAACCATCCCAGTTTTAAAACTGAAAGTCTTGAATCTCATAAACCCTCAGTCTTGACAAATCAAGGCTATGTCGTTGGTCGCCTTTTTCCACTTTATGCTCCTGGGTTCCAGATGATTCTTGCTCTCCTCTACATTCTATTCATCTCCCTTCCCAACTGCCTGCTCTGTGGAACTCAAGCCCAGCATAACATGCAAAGAAATAGCTTTGCAGAGATCCTCAGCTGGTGAGTTGGCCCATCCTATGTCAAGACATAGGACACAGGTGAAGCTTCATTGAGCTGTGCACATAAGATGTACTGCAATGTTATAACTCAACAAAACTAAATTTTTAAAAATGTTGTTCTGGAAAAATATCTATAATCCAATATCTAAAAATATCCAATTCCCCTCTGTCCTCAGTCTGCTGTATGATCTTATGTGAATTCTTTAGACCTCAGTGACCACATCTATAAAATGGATCAGCCATGCCAGAGATCAGGGAACTGATCCAAATGATCCCTTTGTCACCAAATTCTGTGGATCTTTTCTCAAAACAAACAAGAGAACAGAGAGCACTCACAGGGAAGGCCTGTGAAGATCGGAGGTGTGGCAGTCAACTGGAGCTGAGCTGCCCTTCATAGGGTGCCTGACACTTGCATTTCTAGAACCAATGACCTTTGGACAAAAATGACTGTGGGTTTGTGTCTATGGGAAATACCTATGAAAGTGTTTGTAAAAGCCAAAATTCTAGAGATACCCGGAAGCTAGTAGGTGGGGATGCCTGGGATTGGTAGCTATCAATAGGGGCCTTCAAGGGACAGTGTATGCACAAGACCCTAGACCTGAGAGAAAGAAGGACAATAATGTTCATGATTGCAGACACACTATGTGCCAGACTCAGCACCAGGAGCTTCCCTTACACCATCTCATTTGACTTGTGAATAGAATGACATGCCATCACTAAAAATGTCAGATACATAAGAATTTGAGATCATCTGTTTTTTACTCATTTGCATTTTCTGATTTTTTTTTACTATATTTATACAGCAAAAAAAAAAAAAAACCATAGAAAGTAAAAATTGAAAAATACCCAATTGTCAAAGAAGCTATTTTTCTCCATGTGGGAAAGGGCAACTGCATTCTGAATTCAGTAATCAGTTGAGCACAATCCTAAACAGCTCTCCATTAATGCAAAGTTAGGCAGTTACTGCACCTGTTATGTCACCCAGGGACTGCGATTGTCCCAATTGCCACGTGTTTTATTTCAACTTTGATTAACAGAAAACAGCCTTGGTTGGAGGCAGGGAGACAGTTGCAAGACTACTGCAATGAGAAACAGTAAAAGCGCTACTGGACCTTGTTGCTATGGCAACAGCACAGCAAAGCTATTTAGTTGTTAACTCCTGAGAGAAAAGACAGGACAAAAATTTGTGTAAAGTTATCATGCAGTTTGGACTGCGGGTATTTAACCTCTGCCTCCCCAGCACCCCTGTGAGCATACTCAGCACATTCCAGGCAAGCTGTAACTCTGCCTCTTTTTCCACTCCCAAACCAGATCTGATCTAGCAGGAGTGCAATTATTGGGGGTTGATCCCTAGAACAGTGCTTCCAAACCACATCACCATGCATAGGGATCCCCTGGGGATTTTGTTACAATGCAAAATTGACTTGCAGGCAGGTCTGGGGTGGGTTCCCAGAGGCTGCATTTCTGAGATGCTCCCAGGTGGTGCCAATTCTGCTACTCCACAAACTGAGGAGCAAAGCCCTAATGTAGGCTGTTAAGCCTTTGGAAAGAAAGGAATCAGACGGATCATGTCTTGTTCCTCCAGATCTATCGTGGTAGGTGTGGAGGGAGGAAAGTAGGCTCAATCAATGCACATTAGGTGAATCATTGAATATTCAATCCAGTCAATGTTTATACTGGTCATGTCATGGTTTAGATATGAGGTGTCCCCCAAAAGTTCATGTGTGAGACAATGCTAGAAAGTTTAGAGGTGAAATGATTGGGTTGTGAGAGCCTTAACCAAATTGGCCCATTAATCCAGTTGAACAATTAACTGGCTGGTAACCCTAGGCAGCTAGGTTGTGGCTGGAGAAGGCAGGTCATTGTGGGCAGGCCTGTGGGGTATGTATTTTGTACATGGTGAGAGGAGCTCTCTCTGCCTCCTGACATGAAATCCTGAGCTGCTTTCCTCTGCCATGCCCTCTGCCCTGATGTTCTGCCTCACCTTGGGCCCAGAGCAATGGGGTCAGCCATCTGTGGACTAAGACCTCTGAATCTATGAGCTCCAAATAAACTTTGCCTGTCCTAAAATTGTTCTTGTCAGGTCTTTTGGTCACTGCGACAGAAAAAATGACTACCCTAGGTCCCATTCATTAAAAAGCAAAAAAAGGCTCATGGTAACACAAAAAGGAATGCTTCCTTCCTTCCTCTCTGGGCTTCTGGTTACCTTTTAACCAGTTTTGACTTGTTTTATTTTATCCTTCCAGAAATTATTGTTACTATATGTTGTTTTTCCTGGAAGAAACGGGAGCATACTATGGGCGTTACTGGATGTCTTGGGGTTTGCTCCCCTTAATATCTATATTGGATACTGTGGTCTGATTGTGATCCCCAAAATTCCGATATTGAAACCCAACCCACAAAAGTGGGGCTAGGCACAGTGGAGCAAAATCCTGGTAACTAGTGAGGCTGAGGTGGCAGGATCAAAGGTTCAAGGCCAGCCTCAGTAATTTAACAAGACCCTGTCTCAAAATAAACAAAAAGGACTGGGGATATAGCTCAGTGGTAAAGTAGCCCTGGAATCAATCCCCAATACCCTTCCCCCCAAAAAATGAAAAAGAAAAAGAACACAAGGGGGGCCTGCAGGAAATGATTAGTGCCCCTATAAGAGAGGCTGAGGTATCTTGTCAATGCTTTTACACTTCCACCAGACTCTGGTATGAAGCACATAGTGGGCTTCATTATTCTACATAGAAGGTGTCATCTGTGTGGAATGGCCCCTCACCATTACACTGAATCTGAGGCAACTTGATCTTGGACTTCCCAGCCTCCAGAACAATGAGCAAGAAATTTCTGTTATTTATACAATACCCAGTCTCGAGTATTCCATTGTAGCAGCAGGAATGGACTAAGACAGATGGTTTCTTCTATATCTGCACATTGGATTTACTTCATCCCTCTATTCAGTTCTATAGTGGTTTACTCCAAATACAAATATATTTAATCATTCCCCTTTTGCTGGACATTTCCAACTTTACAAGTCTTGTTATTTCAAATTATGGCTATGATATACACACATATGTATATCTTTGTACATATATGAAAGTCATCAATGGAGATACATACATGATATATGTATACATGATGAATAAATTCTTACATGTGGAATAGCTGAGTCAAAGGGCACTTGCATTTTTTTATGATGCTACATATTTAATTACCCACCAAAGAAGTATTTTACACTCATTACCCTTTTTTTTTGCGGTGCTGGGGATTGAACCCAGGGCCTTGTGCTTGCAAGGCAAGTGCTCTACCAACTGATCTATATCCCCGGCCCTACCCATTTTTTTAATAATGTTCATTTCCTTGCACTTTGAATTCAACACTCTATCAAATATTTAATCAATCTGAAAAGTGAAAAGGAATCTTGTTTCCATCTGATTTCATTACACGTGAATGAGATTGAGCATCTTTTTACGTGTTCCATCACATGAACCGTATAGTGTTACTTTATTCAGTAAAGCTATTGATCTTTGTATATTGATTTGGAAACCAGCAGCCTCAGTGAATTCTTTCACTACATCTAATGGCTTTTCAGTTGATTGCTTCAGTCTTCTAGTTATATAAGCATCACATTTGGAATTGATAATTTTGTCTCTTTATAATTTTTATTCTTTTTCTTGAACTTATTGCAGTAAAGAACACATTAAGAGATCTCTCATCAAATTTTTAAGTGTTAACTATTTTATTTCATTCGCATTTTTAAATAGTTGATGGTAAGTAGTTTTAATAGTTTTAATTTGTTGAAGTATTGCTTAACAGATTTTCAGTAATTGCTAACATAAGCACAGTGCTATTCAGGGGATCTTTAGTGCTTTCTCTTTGTATGTGACTAGTGCTGTATGCCCAGTGAGCATTAACCCCCTGTTTGCTCCTCACCCAGCCTGGGGTAATTACCATCCTACGTTCCACTTCTACAGGCGTGACTGATTTAGATACCATGCATAAGTGGAATCATGCAATCCTTGTCCTTCTGTGACTAGCTCATTTCCCTTAGCATGGATGTCTTCCAGGCTCATTTATGTCCTGGCATACAGCAGAATTTCCTTCTTTTTTGTGGATGAATAGTATTCCATTGTATGTATACACCTTATTTTCCTTATTCATTCAGCTACTGATGGATGTTTAGGTTGCTTGCACGACTTGGCCTGCAGTTTTTACACCCTTATTTCTTTCTGTTATTGGTTAATACTCTAGAAAAACTGTCATATAACAATGACAAGAATGAGCATTCTTACCTTATTCCTGATTTGAACAGTGTTAATACCAACTTTTAGTTTGAGATATATTTTTGTTTTATTAACTGGAAAAACTGTTAAGATTTTCTTCATTTCCTATTTCATTAGATATTTTAAAATCAAGAATGATAATAAAGTATAAGAAAATATTTCTAATTGAAATGTTTTCCTAATTGAAATGCTAAACTATCTTTAACTCATGGAATGAGTCACACTTGGTTATGGTCCTGTCTTTCTTTTAAATGAGCTACTGTTTCCATTTGCTATTATTTTATCAGGATTTTGTATTGATCTTCATAAGTGAAGTTCATCTCTATTAATCTTTTTTTTCACTGGATTTGAAATCCATATCGTGCTGGCTTGAAACATTAGTAATGTTCCTTCTGTACTTCTGTAGTACAATTTAAGGAGTTATATAAGTCTCTTTTCCTTCAAGTTTGACAGAGTTCAATTTTTGTTTGAAATTTTTTAAAAAGACATTTGGTGTTGTCAATGCCCAGCAATAGGAAAATGGTTAAATATATTTGAAATAAAATATACACAGCATGCTCTTTAACTGTGCAAGCTGAAGCCTAAAGAGGTAGGTGTCTCTTTGGGGAAATTCTCATTTTATTCCACAATAAATAGAATAAAAGATGGTTTGTTCCATTTCACTGTTTTAGCACAATCACTGTTTTAGCACAATCTGTCTTTAACACAATCAATTTTGAACGTTTACATTCTCCTGGAAAGTAATCTGACTTCTTTCAAATTTATTTATATAGAAATAAGTATTTTCTCAAAACTTGTTTAATTTCCTCTACTATGATACTTTTCCATTCTAATTTCAAAGTATATGTTTTTACTGTCCCACCCTTTTTTATCTTGAGATTAGCTATCAGTTTACATGTTTCATTATGTGCACATTTTATTTTAATTTTCCTAGCTCTTGGATTTGTGTTCTAGACTTCTTTTCTCCAAGCTAGTAATTTGTTTTCATTTTATAAGTCTTTTCCTTTATTTGAATTATATTGGGTCTTTACTATTTATTGCTTATTTTAATTATTAAATAAATACAATTATTTATTTGATATATTTCATTTTTTTCACCCCCTCATGTTTAAGTCATTGCTAACATCTAAATGTTTGTGTTCCCCAAAATTCAACTGTTGAAACCCTCACCCACAAGATGGTGGTGTGAGGAAAGGAGACTTTGGGTGTTGATCAGGTCATGAGGTGGAACTCTCATGAATGGGATAGCACCTATATGAAAGAAGCCACAAGTGACCCCCAGCCCTTCCTCCGTATGAGGAACCAGCAAGAGGGTACCTAGCTAGGAAACAGGTCCTCACCAAACCCTGAATCTGTCACTGCCTAATCTTGAACTTCCCATCTTCCAAAACTGTGAGAAATGATATTCCCATGGCTTAAAAGCTGCCCCATCTATGGCACTTTTGTTATAGCAGCTAGAATGGACTAAGATAGTGTGCAAAGCTCTGGGAACAGTGCTATCTGGGTCCTCCAGATCTGTGCTATCCAAGACAGCCCCTACTAGTTACAGGTGGCTATTTAAATTTGAATTATAGCCAATCAAAATGAGATAAAACTAAAAATTCAGTTCTCTAGTCAAATGAGGCATTTTTTTAATGGCTTGATAGCATTATGTGGCGAATAGCCACTGTGTTGGGCATCACAGATACAGAACATTTTCTTTTATTGGAGCAAAATGCTACAGAATATAATATACAGTTGTATTCAAATTCCTACAGTTACAAGTGACAAAAACCCAGCTCGAACTCATTTAAACCCTAACAGGAAACCATTAGTTCAGTATCTGCAAAGCCCTGCGTACAGCACAGCTGGATTTAACGCTTCACTTCTCTCCATCCTTTGATTCTATTTGTCTTGGCTTCCTCATATCATATCATCAGGGTTCCTTCTCCCTCTCCAGATCCTCTTTCTCTCTATTTGACTTTTCTGCTCAGCTTAGCAATGTGTGCCATAGCAGTTAAAACCTCCTCCTACAAAGTCAGGCTGCCTTTGAATATGAATCTATGTTGCACCATAATGTGAACAATTTATTACTTAACCTTTCTGCCCTCATTTTTAAAACCCTACCTCACAGAGGTTGTATAGATTAAATGTGATAAAAACACAACACTCAAAATGGTGTCTGGTATCTGCAGGTGCTCAAAAAATACTAGCCATTATATTAGAAAGGTATGTTTTCTCCACGTGTCAGGCTACTTGGTCACAGCAGCTACAGACTCATATCATCCAAACCTAGCATTCCCAGATGAAAATAGATCACCTTCTCCATGAGCTGAAAAGTCTCAGCAAGCACTCTGATGAACCCAATTTGGGTCAATCACTGTAGTCCAAGTCATTGGTTACTCTTGACTTTCCTGACCTGGATCACATGTCCCACTTCTGTGGCCAAAGTAAGATTAGGCATTATGATTCAACAACATCATAATTAAACACATCAAAACAATAAAACTTCAGGCAGGAACACGTTTCCAAAGAAAAAGTGAATTTCTAACCAAAGGAAAGATATGGAAGATTATGCCAAGTCATTAGAAACTATAGCAACCACAGTCTACTATCTTCCAGCCCTTGAATATCCAACACATACACACATATGTGAGTGTATATACACAATCACACTTCTTCCCATGCAGATAATTTTTGAGTGCACACTTAACAAAATATAATTTTCTTGCATGTATTAAAAATGCATGAACATTTGCAAAAAAAAAAAAAGATAATTCCAAAGTCACTTCCAATAACCATATCTAGCTCCAAGTCCAGGGTCCCCAAGAATTGTACCCTTCCCTCAACCATATCTGAATGTGACTCCTAATGCTCATACAACCCATGACTACCACATGATGCATTTAACCACCCCCAACACACCCAATATACAATGGTGGAGGGCACAACACATGCACAGGCACACACACACACCTGTTGAGAAAATGGAAACAAAAGAAGCAGCACAGTCTCTAACCAATACTGTAAGCCGCATCTTGCTATACAGGGATAATAAAGATTCCATTATCTGGCCACGGGGTGAATTCCTTGGTCAATCACTATGGATGCCCCAATTTTTGCACACTAAGGAAATCTCCTTTGTCCATTTTTTCTCCACGACCATATATTAAGGTAGCTTAAGAAGGATTTGATTCCCTTTCTGGAGGATGTCCTGCCCTGAAAGCCTATTTCCTGTTGGTATAACTAAGGATGCTGGGATTTACCTTTGGGTTTGGGCAATCACAGACCTAATTTTCCAATTTTGGAGTGTTAGATTACAGAACTCCTTTAAAATTCTGGTCTTATACCAGAAAAGTGTTCTCTGGTGTCTCTTTCAAGCTGGACTTTCTACAGTAAAAATCCCACCCAGTTATGCTCTTTGAATCTGAACTCTTCTTTGTCACTTCTGTCAGTTAAAAATAATCCTTCTAAAACTAAGAGCTTCATCTCTTCATATAGTTTGGAGTGTTTATATGTTTTTGGACTACAATATTTGAACTCTTTTCTTGCTTATGACATTTCCCAGTGTAAAAAAATATATATGGCACACATAATAAAATTTCTATTAGAAATTTTTAAAATTGATTATTTCTCCCTCCCCCCCAAAAAAATAATAATCCTTCTAGAAATTTCAGTCTGAAGTGATTTTGGGTACATAGGATTTTCAGCGTATTTTCACATAAAAACTGGATTTCTTCTAAAAATTTTAAAGACACACCTGAAAAACAACACTGGAAAATAACAATGGAAATATTTTCTAAGATATATCCAAACCTTAGATTCTTCACAGTCACATGCAGGCAGCAAAACCCACCCACTCTTCACAAGTTCAATGGGGAATAAAGATCTACTTTTTGCACAATATAAGATGACTGATAGGCACAATCATAATTATATTGTCAGACATTTCTGCCATTTTAATTCAGAGTCAAAGTTAGCTAGCACTCTGAAAACCAAATAAAATGTCATTGTGTCAAACTTTGGAGTGCTGTGTTTAAAACCAGAGCTGAAACTTCATTCATATCTGTAAGAGACCAGTTTCCCTACTCGCCCCTAATCATATAAGGATGTCAGTAAAAAATAAGTAAAAAAGTCCATAAAGATGTACATTAACAATATCTCTGTTGGACGGATATGTTCTCATTTGACAGAATAGTCTGGCAGTTATTCCTTTGATCAGAACATACCACTGTGAAGGTAAGGATTCATGGCTGCAAGCAGCAGAGATGATCTAACTGATTAAGCAGGAAGGGAGGCCCCTATGGATGAACACATCGCTCTCTGAACTACTGGGAAAGCTGAGGCGTGGGTCTAACATTTCTAGACCCATGCCCAAAAACACACCGCAGAACAATCCTGCTGATGTCCTGCACTGTGGCCCCCAGTGATCCCCAGGCTCTACTGCACCTTGCAGACTATCCCTGACAGCCAGTTGCCTCCTCAGCACCTGTGCCAGCAACAGGAATTCCACTTGGAGCCTCCTCCTCCTCCCATCACTCTCTTTCACATCTCCATAGGTAGGCTTATTAGTAGAGGTGAGGTCAGGTACCTACATTCTAGACCCTAGGCGAGCTAGAGAAAGAGTTTTCAAAGTTCTCCCATACAGAAGGAGACCACAACGCTGGGAAAATCTCTAAATGTAGTCATGTGACTCAAAAGATTCTAAACACCCATAAAATGTGGTCAATGACCATTTTGAACATCCAACTTGGTTTTTTCGGCCCAGAAATCCACATGGTATTTGAATTGGATGATTGTCAGAATCCCACATATTCAGGAGTTGGAGACATCAACTCCCAGAAGCCTACAGACTATCACTTGGAGAGATGCAAGTGGGACCAAGAAATATCTTTCTACTGTCTTCCTCAAATTCTTACTAAGTTGATCCTAATGAAAGCATTGTTGGGTGAACTCCATGATGAACAAATTTGGCTTGGTTGGATTCTCTGCTCTCTACATGGTAATGATAATACCTCTTTTAAGCAGAGAATTATGAGGCTTTTTTTAACTCCCCACTCCTGGGCCTCCACATCTGGTGTATGCAGGTGATTATTCTCAATTTGATCAGTCACTTGACTTTGGATCTTCCTCTTCTGATTAAATGAGATCTCTTGATAGCTGCTTTCTTTGTGCCTATTTCCCCCTCTGAATAGCAAGAGCTACTCTCTGATATCAACCTTGATTCCCATGCTTGATATGATGAACTGATTTTTTCTTAGCATCTGGACTGATCTTCCAATGCATTCACCACAATGTGGCAGGTCACTTATCAAGATGCCAAGGAGTCTCTTGTTGAGAATTAGGGTCACAACTGAAGTTGCTGTAAGAGGGAATGTTATATTCTATCCCACTCCACCCTGACTACCAGCACCCTCCGCTGAAAGTACATTAAGTTGCAGTTGATGATAGAGAACATTTGTCAATCCTCCTACAGAAATAGGATTCAATACGAAAGAATGATGTTATTTGAAAAGGAGTGGGTCTTCATTTGCATTCCAAGATCCCTGAAGGCTCTTCTAGAGCGTTCTGATCCTTATTGAATATGTAGGTTGGAAGAGAACAGACCAGATTTTGATTGCTACCTCCCCCCACCTCAGTATCACAAACACAAGACAAGGACAACCTAAGTGGATTTGGTCGTGTACGTTGGTGGTCTGGACCACACAAATCTATTTCTTCACTTGTCTTTGACATCCATGAAATTAACTTTAAAACACACAGTTAATAAAAGCAATCTACTGCCTTTCCTCTTCCCACTTCCACCTTTTTAGCTGATAAGGGCATCTATCTCCCTATTACAAAATACCAGGCTTCCTCTGCTACTTTATTTAGCAATTTTTTGCCAAATTGACTTTTTATGTGGTATTGGATGACGATTTGTTTCTAGATTTTATTCCTTTTCTCCACTCCTCCCCATTGTCCCAGTTTGATTTTAGTACTAATTAGAGTTCCCCTTTTGATTACCTTTGAAAATATGAGGAACAAACCATCACAGTACTTGTTCCACCCAATAATTTCCCCTAGCCAGGACAAGGACTTCAGTAACCCTAGTGGCTTTCCCTTCAGCTTTTTCTCCTTCTTTCTATATATTTATCTTTATCAGCTGTACTTTTACTTTTGCATTTTTAACACTGATAACATTTGCATTCTGTACATCACAAGATTTAAATTGTCTTTGTTTTGTTCATAGGGTGAAACTACAGGCTGAAATGCAATAAGCAGTGTTTGCATAGTGTGACCAAGTAGTGTAGGATTGTACTTGCCCTTTCTTACATAATATTTGTTCTTCCTGAATTTTATAATTGTGCTCTGTTTCTATAATCAGTATTTCCATTTTTTCTCACCTATTCCATAACATCATCTATTGTGCAAAATCCTTTTTTCCCCCAAAGACCTCTTTCATTCAGCACTCAGTCTGCACAAACACCCCTCTGGCTTTCTCTATTCTAATTTTGGGGCTTTTGATTTTCCTGAATCCCATGCCTTCATTGTCTTTGTTTTTTTTTTGTTTTGTTTTGTTTTTGTTTTTTGCTTTGCTATAGCACATTCTCAACTAACTTCCCTTAAATACTAGATGGACATAGGAGATAATATTTCGGAGTCCCATCATGTCCAAAAATGTCTTATTCTTACTTCTAATTTCAGTTTGGCTGGGTATAGAATTCTAGGTTACAAATTTTGCCCTCAACCACTATAATAAATCACAACAGATTGAATGCAGAAGGAAAAACAAGACTCCAACTGTCTTCTAAAAAACCAGACAGTGAAAATGTTATTCTTCATTAAAATGTTCATGCTAACATTTAATGGGTTTATTAACTTTTAATGGATTAATAATTTTTAAAAATTTTTTAATAATAATTTTTCTCCAAACTTTGAAGGTATTGTCCTTTTGTTGTCTAGTATCCAGACCTGCAGGTGGGAAAGTCATTACTAACCTAACCTTTGTTCTGAAGACAACCTAAGCTCTCTCTGGAGCCTTCTAGGTTTCTGTTGGTGGCTGACATTTGCAGCACTGTGACCACAGGGTGGTCTTCTGGATTCCTTGTTCTCGGCTCTCAACATTCCCTCCTAATTTAAAAAAAACAAAACCAAAAAACAAAAACAAAACACCTTGCACCTCTCAGGAAAATGATCCTATATTTTTTTAGAATTTCTTTCCCTGTTTTCTTTTTTCAGTTTCTGAAGTTCCAATTATTCAGATGTTGACCCTCCTTAATTGATTATCTGTGACTCGTTGCTTCATTCTTTCATCTTTTCCCCATCTATTTTTTTCTTTTATTTAACATTCTGAAGTATCTCTTCAATTTTACCTTCCAACTCTTCTTTTGAACTTGGCAACTTTGAACTTTGTAATGCCCAAGTGCTTTCTTTGTCCCTGGTTGTTTTCATAGCATGCTCTTCATGGTTAATGAGTATGTCTTCTAGAATTCCTGTGGATATTCAGTAGAGGTGATTTAGTTTTTAGTATTCCTTTTTTTTTTTAACAATCTTTTTTAAAGTCTATTTGGGATCCCTCTTCTGTGCTAGAGGATCTCTCCAATCATTTCGTAAATTTTGATTTCTCTTCAAATTCAAGAGTGAAATAAGAAAATCTGAGAGAGGTCCACATGTGCAGAAGCTCTCTCTTTAGCACAACATGAAGCAGGGGACCAGTTGGTGAGCTAGAAAGAGTGACTCCTACATACCCGGATGGGATGTTCTTGGTGCAGAACCACCCAACTTCCCTAGCAAGAATCCTGTAGTTTATTTCTTTCTCCCATGAAGGACAAACTCCGAGGTGTGTGTATCCTGTCTGGGAGTCTGGAAAATGGAGGTCCAATTACTGTAGACAAATGTGTTCAACTCCCTCACACACACACACACACACACACACACACACCACAGCCCGCCCCTCCCTTCCTCTGCTCCAGATTTATGTTTTACACCTTCAGCTCCAGAAGGAGATTGTACCAGGAGGTGGCGCTCTAACAGATGGTGGGATCTTCTCCATGCAGAGCATCTCCACATTAAAAACTAGTCTGCGCTTCAAACAGCTTCTGTTGACAGGATAATGACTTTTATCAAAAGAAAAGAGTAGTTTCTATTCTATTCCCTCTGTAAATTATTTTCTTCTCTTTATCGAATTCCTCCTCCTCACCCTCCTCATCCCATCTTTTTTCTCCAAGCTATAGGCTGGCCAAGAGCACTGATGGCATTTGCTTCATTCTTTCTCAGGACTTCAGAGATTGTTGGAAAATAATAAACTCCCAGTCATAGTTGATTGTGGCACTTGCATGTTCACAATCCATCAAGTGGCATCATTTAACTTTGCAACGGCTTCATCGTAATTGCCAAAACCAAGGATTTTATTGTACATTGAGTGTGTTCCTGCCATATGGTTTTAAAAGACAAGTCATTTCTCAAAAGAAAGGATAGTTTAGGAAATATGAAGATTGAAATTCCCAGCAGTATTATAGTTTTTTGAAGTTCTTTTGCTTCCAACTGTGAGCTGCTGACAACTTACTTCTGCTTAGGGATGCATGTAGACTGTGATCCTTCCTATTTAAAACATCTCCACCTGCCTCTCTCGGTCCTTGGGCAGCCGTGTACCTGGGGGTCTGGACCAGGCTCTGCAATTAGTCCACATGCATCATGTGATGGTCTACATATGAGGTGTCCCCCTCATGTGTGAGACAATACAAGAGTTTCAACAGATGACGTGATTAGATTATGAGATGTGTGACTGGCCACACAATGGATTCATCCACTGATAACAGATTAACTGGGCATTAACTATAGGCATGCAGGTGTGGCTGGAGGAAGTAGGTCACTGGGGGTTTGCCTTTGGGGTTTGTATTTTGTCTCTGGGGAGCAGAACTCTCTCCTTCCTGGTTGCCCTGTCCTGAGCTGCTTCCCTCTGCCCTGCCCTGCCATGATGTTCCACCTCCCTCAAGCCCAGAGCCATGGAGCTGGCCGACTGTGGACTGATCCTCTGAAACTGTACCAAAATAAGCTTTTCTTCCTCTAAGTTGTTCTTGTCAGGTCTTCAGGTCAAAATGCAAAGCTGACTAAAACGTATCATTTTTCCGGTGATAGACCCTTTTCACTGAGATTTCAAATGCCTGTGGTTCTGCCTAGAGTTGTTTTTACATTCAATTGGACTCTTCTCAGATATTTAGTCGAATTTAAATTCCAGAAGAATAGATTTGGACCTCTGTTTCTAGAATCTCTTTGCAGTCCCCTCTCTGTCTTTTGTCTGAATACCACTAGCTAGAGGCAGATCAGTTTTCAGTGTATCCTTTGGGAAAGATACACTGGTTGGCTTGAGTTCCTGATCCCAAATGGGGCTGTCAGCCCCCTTGGGAAGTGTTTCCAGTATGACACATTATCATTGGGAAAAAAGCCCCCACAGGAGACATTGGATAAGTGGGAAACTTGGGAAGCCTGAAACAGGAGGCTCTGTTAGATGAGATTTTTCCCCTAAAGATTTAAGATGCTTCTGTTTAGTCTTTGTAAAAGTTAGAATGGACCGAAAGCTCAAAGTGAAAAGCCTCCATCTGAAATATCTGAGGGGCATGGAGGGCAGGCAGGAAGCTGTGCTTTGCAAAGTTAGAAACACAAAAGTCTCTTTCAAAGTTTTGAGAAGATGGTACTAAATGTCAGCCAACGAAAGAAGAAACAAGTGCACCGACCTCCCATGCTGAGGGCCTACTATGAGCACTGAGCACTGAGGGTTTAGGAGTCAACCAGCAGCTGCTCTTATGATTTTTTGCCTTCTAATTGGAGATATTGTGAAAGGAGGGAGAGAAGGAAGAAGAGAAGGGAAGGAGAGGAAGGGAAAAAAGGACAGGAGAGAAGGTGCAAAGACAGAGAAAGACAAACACTGTTGATAAAATTTGTGAAGCATTAAAATAGGGTAATTGAACAGCTAGTCAGTCCAGGCTAATTCATTTTGCACATTCAGGGAAGTTTCTCTGAGGAAAAGAAATTTGCATGAAAAAAAGGAAACATCATATGAGGTCTATGTCTTGCAGACACATCAGAGATCTCCAACAAGCAATGTTTGTGGGTCCTTCAACATGCATGCTGTCACCACTTTGCAGATTTAGAGATGAAAGCACAGAAATAACTTACACCTGGTCACCCAGTGCTTTAAGAGATGGGGGCTGGTGGGAGGTCTTAGGTCACTGAGGTCATGTCCCTGAAGGAGCCAGTGGGAATTCAGCTCCTCCTCCGCACCTTCTCATTCTGACCATGAGGTGAGCAACTTTACCCCACCCTCCTGCTATGACATGCTGCCACAAGCCCAAAAGCAACAGGGCCAATCAATTGTGTACTGGAACCTCCAAAACTGTGAGACAAAATAAACCTTTCCTTTGTATAAGTTGATTCTCTCAGGCATTTTGTTACAGCAAAAGAAAACCAACATACCCTGCTAACAAAGATCAACCCAGTTCTCCTTCTATCTTCCATGAAGAAGCAGAAACAATGCTCAGATTACTAGAGAGTATTCTGTGGGAACTAGAAGCTGGATATTTCTCAGGCAGGAGCAATAGGTGTGGTTATAGGTAAATGGAACAAGGTTTTCTGAAATAATCTCTTTAAGGGACACAAACCCAGAGCCGTGGTGTGCACAGGCACAAGCTGGCACTGCAGAGAGGCTACAGTATGAATGGTGCCCCCCATACTGGGACAGACCCTTAGGCGCCCCTAGCCTGTGTGATGTAGCATTAGGTCTAAGTTAAGGATGAGAAAAATCAAGGGGTTTTTTAAATTATTTTTCTGAAAAAGACCCTACAACATTATCTGGTAAAGAACTTCAGCATCTCCCAAGACTGATGCAGGAAGATCGCTTCCTGGACTGATTCTGAAGGGAAGCTCCACCTTCTTTGGTGCATAGTGAAAGGGGGTGCTGTCGGACCCAGCTCTGTCTCCCTCAGGAATTCCCCAGGGCACCTCCCGCCAGCACTTCTCACAAAACCTCATTATGAAAGCCTCAAGCAGGGCTGTTTTAAAATGTTTGGTTCTGGTGGGTGCCGGGGAAGTGTGATTAAAGCAAAATCTCCTTCCAGCCCAGAGAAACCTCTCCACAAAGGTAGGGGGAAAGGAAAGGAAGCAATTTTATTTTTGAATAAGCATTAGAGCAGAACATGCTGTGCATCTCAGGCAATTCTCTAAGAGATTAAAAAGGTAGGAAGAAATCTCACCCTTTCACCTAGGTGCACCTGTTACGTACCCGTTCTCAACAGGAAGTCCCCACAGGGCACAGTGGTACCCACCTGTAATCCCAGAAGTTTGGGAGGCTGAGGTAGGAGGATGGCAAGTTCAAAGTCAGCCTCAGCAACTCAGTGAGGCCCTAAGCAACTTAGCAAGACCTGTCTCAAAATAAAAAATAAGTTAAAAAGGCTGGGAATGTGGTTCAGTGGTTAAGTGCCTAGGGGTTCAAGCCCTGGGACCAAAAATAAAAATAAAAATAAAAAATAACAAGACTTCAAGGAAGAGGCTTGTCACACAAAGGTCATCTTGAATTCACTGAATAGTTGGCGTGACCACCTGTGTTACCTAATTGTTTCTATCCAAAGAGAAAATAAACTTTTCATGTCTTTATGACAGAATAGTTTTGCTGCTTGGGGGCTCCCAACTCCATGGAAACTGGGAGACAGGGCCACCATCTTCTTTGATGATTACATTCCAAAGTGATGCTTCTCAGGTCCTTAAGAAAGGCCCTCCTGGATCCTTGGGTAACTTGGCTGACAAGAGGCTATATCCTTTTTATAAAGATTTAATACATTTCAAAGAGACAGGAAAGAACTTAAAGTTACATGCTTTCTAAAGTAAAGAAAAGGGAACCTCTGATTTTTGACAGGGAGAATTAAGTCTTATTTTTAATTTATATTTGCTCTTCCACGGGCAAGAGGAAATTGTGGGCAAATCTTTATTTTTAAATGTTGCTTTTAAAAGATAAATCATAAAATGTTTCTAAGGTGGGGGGAATGGTGAATGTTCTTGAGGTCAAATCTGGAGGGTAAATGGAAGTCCGCACCCTTGGGGATGTAAAGGCACTTTATGCAAAATGATTTGCACATTTTTAAGTAGCATCAAAAGTCAGCAATTGCGCAACCAACAGCAGTTGCCATGGCAGCAAAAGTTAGTGTTATTCTAATCTACTTGGTGATGAATTGACTGGAGGAGTCGCAGAGTGCAGGGAGCCATGTTCTCTGGGTAGAGTTTTCAGTTTTGGCACCACATTTCCAGGCAGGAGCAGGCTGAGCACACTGTGTGGAAATCCGGGTGCAGAAGTGGAGCAGAGACCCAAGGTGAGGCCCGAGCAGCCACGAGTCAGAAATCAGACAACTGGAAGGGCTCCGGTTCTTCCTTTCCAAGTCCCGTCAAAGACCTCGGGTAGGGTTGGGAGTGAGCAGAGCAGCTGAGCTGTCCCTGTGCCACACAAACCCAGTCATTTTATGCTCATCACCTCCAAACCTCCCAACATCTGGCAGGGTCTCCATTTTACGGATGAGGGAATGATGGTGCATGGAAGTCAAGGCCACATCCGAGGTGACAGAGTTGTGGCCGAGTTGTGAACAGCATCCAGGGTCACAGTCTCCAAGTATGAGAATGAGGCAGTGTCGATCTCAGAGGACAATCGAAGAAGAAGAAAATGATTTCACCAGAGGAGGGAGTGGGAAAGTAGGAGTCATCGGAGAATTTAGATTCAGGTTATCCAGAGACAACATGGACAGAACACCGACGCTTCACCGGGACCTATGTCAGATGTTTGTTTCCTTAACTGCTGTATCTCCAGACATGGGAATAATAACAGGCACATGGAAAGTCCTCAGTATAAAAAAAAATGTTGCATGATCATGGAGTGAATTCTCACATGAACACAGGGCTGAGGAAAGAACACAGTAGAAGTTCAACCAGGATTGTGGTATGACTGTCCATAACCCTAAGAGATGAAGAACATAACAGTGTCAGGCCAGCCAGGCACCAACTCAGGGCATGATGAAAAGCCAGAATTCCTTCTCCCCAGGATTTGCAAAGTCCCTTATCTTTCAAAGCCGGTGAGCAGCTGTTTTGAAGGCCAAGCTCAAAGGTGGAGCTCAGCCCCATGGTGGAAGCCCTCCTGTGGTTGCATGCTTGGCATCTCCTGGGGCAGCTGCTACCCACTGCCTGGTGCTCCCTCCAGCCTTTAAGACATGCACAGCTCCCACTTAGGGCTGGACAGGCTGCCACAGGGTTGAAGCTCCTGGGAACAATACCAGAGGAGGGAGTGGTAGCATTTTAGTGTAAAATACCATAGCTTCCCTGCCCTTCCAGGTGGGTTCCACATGCCCTCCAGAGGTCCCCAGCAGGAGTGAGCACCCATTTCCCAAGGCAGGAACCTGCTCATTAATACCCTGTGTTGGCTTCCTTCCTCAGGTCTCTGCCTTCCCCCTTCTCCTTTGTGGATTTCCAGGAATCATCTTCAAAAAAGCCACTTGTACTCAAATCCTGGCTCTGAGACCCGCTTCTGAGAGAATCCATTCTAAGACGCCAGGATAATGACTTTCTTTGCCTTCTGGACCACGGATGGGCATAAGGTGCCAAAGTGACCAGGCGCGTATAACTTCAAGTTCAGAGGAACTCTTCCTCTCTTGGGAAATGGAACCCCCTGGTTCAAAAGAATCTAAGCATCTATAACAAGAAGTACAGCTTTCTTAAGTGTGTCACAGGGAGCCATAGAGAGAGGGACCAAACCCACCTCCCCTTTCCTCTGCATCACTACTGGTGACACCATCAGTCATCAGTGCAGTGTGTGAGTTGCAGTCTGCAGCTCAGCACCCCAACCTCGCAGAGTGTTGTCCAGAGCTGGCACTTCAGCCGAGACTTCAGCAAGTTGTCACTGTTGTATTAGGCAGGGTCCTTCCAGAGGTTGAGGGAGATGGGAAGATCAATGAAAGCCACTGTGGTGTGCCATTGTTAGCCTCTGTTTTCCATAAAATAGGTCCTTCCTGCTGGGGCCATGCTATTCAGAACACCATGCCAGTTCTGCAGGTCCACAAATGGAGCGTTGGCGGAGATGCCACAGCTAGAGAAAGCAAAATCCTTATCCAGAGTAGTTAGACATCTAAAAAGGACAAATTGCTGTCCCTTTAGGAGAGCAAGGGGTCTGAAATGACTGACCTGCGTCAAGAGGCTGGCGGCAATGGGGCCTTACCTAGCGCCCAGTAGCAGCCTCACCTTTATCTTATTAATCTGTGACAAGTCTTAATATACTAGTGATATTAATAACTTTCCATCTATGCTACAAATATTTCTCAAGTTCTATTTTACCTCTAAGTTATTTTATGATGGATTTGTAGATACAGAAATGTCTGATTGTTACGTTGATTTATTTTTAATCGACAGTGATTATGTTTTTTTGTGGAACACAATATAATGTTTTTATCAATACACTATAGAAAGATCCAACAATTCAACTAACATATCCATCACCTCACCAACTTACCATTTTTTTTGTGGCGAATATGTTTAAAAAAACATTCTTTTAGCAATGTTGAACTATGCAAGACTTCATTGCTAATTGTAGAGGAATGAGTTTCCTTGAACTGATTCCTCAGTCTAACCAAAGTTCTGTATGCTTTATTCACAAACCCACCTTTGCTAACCCAACAGCCTCTGGAACTTTCTGCTTTCTCTTTCTATGAGACCAACATTTTTAGACTCCACGTATAAAGGAGACCATGCAGTATCTGTCTGTTGTTCCTGGCTTATGTCACTTAGCGTGAAGTCTTCCAGTCCCATCCGTGTTGTCATGGAAAACAGAATTTCCCTCATTACAAGACTGGGTAGTACTCCACTGTGTATATACGCCCATTTTCTTTATCCATTCATCCACTTGAGTTAATTCCTTTTCTTGACTATTGTGGATAATGCCGAAAGGAACAGAGGAGTGCAGATATTTATCTTCAACATACTAACTTCAATTCCTTTAGAGATAGACACAGAAGTGGAATTGCTTGATCTCATAATTCTATTTTTAGTTTCTTGAGGAAAACCCATACTATTTTACAAAAGGCCTATTCTAATTTACTTTCCCCCCAACATTATGCAAAGGTTCTTCTTTCTCGACATCCTTGACAACACTTGGTGTCATTTGTCCTCTTGGCAATAGCTATTCTAACTGGTGGGACATGTTATCTCATTATAATTTTAATTTGCATTCCCTGATGGTGAGAGATGTTGAATAATTTTTCATAGACCTGCTGGCCATTCCTATCTCTTCTTTTGAGAAATTCAGATCTTCTGCTCATTTTAAAAATTGAGTTGTTAGTTTTGTTACTATCCAGTTGTTCGAGTTCCTTAAATATTTTGGATACTTGCCCCCTTATTACTTTCTCCCAATCCATAGGCTGTCTCCTCACTCTGTCATTTCCTTTACTGTATAGAAGCTTTTCAGGAAGTGAGATGCCTCCTCCAGCTGTGTTCTTTTTGCTGAAAATGGTTCTGACTCTTCAGGGTCTTTGCTGGTTCCAAGGGAATTTTTTTATTGTTTTTCTATTTCTAAGAAAAGAGACATTGGAATTTTGAGAGGAAATGCACTGAATCTGTAGATGGCGTTGGATAGAACAGACATTCTAACAATATTAATTCTTCTAATCCATGAACACTGGATATCTTTCCATTTTTTCCCATCTTCTTCATTGTCTTTCATTAATATTTTATAAATTTTAGGGTACAGTCCTTTCACCTGTTGTTAAATTTACTCCTAAGTATTCTATTGGATGCTACTCTAAATCGAATTGATCTCCTCAATTTCTTTTTCAAATAGTTCATTGTTGATGTTTAGAAATGCTAATTTTTGTTGTAGTTTTACTAAGCTTATTTATTAGCTATTTTTTGGGTGGAGTCTTTAAAGTCTTCTGTGTATAGATCAGGTCATCAGCAAAGAGAGACAATTTCCCTTCTTCTTTTCCAACAAGGATACCCTTTATTTCCTTTTCTTCCCTAATTGATCTGGACTTCTAGTGCTATGTTGACAGAAGCTGTGAGAGTGGGAGTCCTTGTCCTGGTCTTGATCTTAATATAACGTGAGCTTGGATTTGTCCTTCTTAGCCTTCTCTACCTATCTTGTTCAGAGTTTGCAAACAGATTGACTTTTGTCAAGACTCTTTTCTCATCTCTTGAGATAACCATGTGGTCTTGTCCTTCCTTGTGTTATCATGGTGCATCACATTGATTAATCTATGTATGGCCTCACATCCCTGGGATAAATCCCATTTGCGCATGATGAAAGATCTTTTTAATATGATGTCAAATTTGGTTTACTAGAGTTTTGATGAGGATTTCTGCATCTAGGTTCATCAGGGATATTGGATCATAGTTTTCAAGGGTGTCCTCGTCTGACTTTGGTGTTAAGGTAATGCTGGCCTCAAAAAAAATGTTTGGAAGGATCCCCTCCTCTTCCTTTTGTTTTGTTTGTTTGTTTGTTTGGGGAGACTTGAAAGAGCTTGAGAGGGATCAGTGCTAGTTCTGTAAATGTTTGATAGATTTCCGCAACGCTCATTTTGTCCCCCTTTTCCTAGTTCCTGGAGATACGTTTGTTTATTTGAGAACTTTCTTCTTTTTCGATGAAGGTGTTTGTTGCTATAAACTTCCTTATCAGGACTTGTTTTCACTGCATCCCCTAAGTTTTTTTTCATTATTTTCATTTTTTTGTCTCAAAATATTTTTTAATTTCACTTGCAGTCTCTCCTTTGACCCCCTCAGTTGTTCAGAAGCATGCTGTTTAATTTCCACATATTTGTCATTTTTCTCAGATTCCTCCTGTTACCAATTTCTGCTTTGAAGCCATTGCGGTCAGAAAGGATGGTCAATGTAATTTTTAATTTTCTTAAATTTATTAAAACTTGTTTTGTGGCCTAACATACGATCTATCCAGGACCATGGTCTGCATGCACTTGAGAAGGGTGTGTGATCTGTTGCCTTTAGATGGAATGACCTATAAATATCTGTTCAGTCATTTCAAGTGTCATTCAAGTCCACAGTCTCTTTATTAATCTTCTGTCCGGATGGTCTGTTCAATGTTGAAAGTAAGGTATCAAATACACTCTAACTGTATAAACCTTGGGAGATTTCACTGTGTTTGTTTTGAATGAGTTCAACAGATTTGATTTTTTTTTGCATGTTTTTCCCTCTCAGAGTGTATGTACTAATTAATTAGAAAACAACTTGTTCCTAAAATGATTCTCTGTATTTTCAAAGTCACAAAATTGACAGTTTGAACTTTTTGGATGTTTTCATTATGAAAATTAGAAAATATAAGAAATCTACATTCAGTTTTATAAATCAGTATGTATACCCGATGTTTTCCATCCCACAAAGGAATGTGAATGTGCATGTGATCTGTGAATAAAACACACGGAGCTTAGTTTTACTGGGTCTGTAGGGAACAGGAGTAGCGCGTTCAGCGAAGCGTTGTTTGATGTCTCCAGGGTCAGAGGCCATCTGGGCGTCATCCCTGCAGAATTGATGCTTCGCAGTAGTTAGACCAGGAGACTACATGTTAATTTGGCAATGAGACAGATCTCAGAAGCACAGTGCTGAGTGAAGAAAGGCAAGTAACAATGGGCTTCGACATAATACTAATAACAGCTCAAAATACCTGCCCCCCAAAAATCAGTGCACACTTACAAGAAGACATACAAACAAACAATACATGTATTAACTATATTGGAGTGGTTTCCTAGTGGGGGAGGAGAGTAAGAGAAGAAGGTATGGGGATTGAAAGGGAATTTTTACAAGACTGTTTCAAAAAATACTTTTTCAATTTCTTTCTCTGTTATGTGTACTTCGTATTTAAATTGTAATTTCTTTCCCCTTCTAAATCAGGAAGAAAGCCTGCCACCCACAATATTCTAGGGAGAGAGATGAATATTCACCATCCAACTTTTGAAATTGACATTTATTTTGTGATTCAAGGAGAAAAGGTGGTGGCAATAAATAACATAACTAGGGAATTTAATCCATGAAATTGGGAAAACAAATTAGGTTTTATTAATAAAATTTGAACTGGGTACATTCATCAGCTTGGGGGATTTACTTGGTGATCTTAATTTGGATGGGGAGAAATTTTAATTAGTGACTTGGCTTATTTTAATGGGAATTAAATTCTTGTTCTCCATAGTTTGGGCGTGCATGCACCACTGGATGCAAGCCGTCTCTCAGACATGACATTTTCATTCTGTAATGATTTCTGCACAGGGAGCAATGGAGCTCACTGAGAAATCCTACAGGACAATTAGTCTCTAATACCATTTTCTGCTTCTGTTGTTATGTGATGCTGGAGTTGGCTGCATCCAGGTCTTTCTGAGCTGATCTTACACAAGATCAATGGCAGCTTCTGGGTCCAACTGAGCCCCCTGATGAGGCAGGTCTTCCTTAGGCTCAGACAGTGGGAGAGGGATCTATTACTCAGGGCTCCTTGTGGCCTTCCTGGGCCATACCACAGAGTTGGGCTCCCATTCTTGCTTTTGGGTGAGGAATCAGAAACTCTACAGCAAGGCAAAGAGCTCTACATCCTCCATGTGGCTTCTGGAGGCCTTGGTGGGCAGCTCTGCTGGGCAGCACCAGCCAGCACATGGGGCCTCAAGCAGCAGAATAACCTTCCAAAAGGGTGCATACCTCTCTGCCAACCCCATTCAGAACCAGAGAGGCAGAACTTGCCCACTCCCAAACTGGGTGGTGGATGTTCTGGGTAAGTGCCCCTCTACTCACAGAGGAAAGAGGGGTGATGTCAGCAAACTTAGGGGACAGTAGCAGCAAGATGCTTGTGGCACATGCCATTGCCAGTATCTAGTGTTATAAAACTTAGTGACTTAAATAAGAACTGTTTGGTTTGCTCGAGATTCTGAGGGTCAGAAATGAAGGCAGGGCCCAGCTGGGTGGTTCTTCTGTTCATGTATTGTCCCTCCACTGCACCCAGCTGAGGACTGGGCCAAAGAGGACTTCATTTATTCACATGGCTGATGTCCAGGGCTCCTCCATGTGGCTTCCCCTCAACTCCAAAGGTTTCTTTCACATGTTCTCCCCCTTTAGCCAGATGGCCTGGGCTTCCTTACAACATGACAGCTGGAATGCAAGAAAAAAGTCCCTGGGTGTGAGCACTGCTCAAGCCTCTGCCTGCATCACACAGGTTCCTGTCCCGGGAGTTAAAGCAATTCACATGGCCAAGCTCTATTCAGAGTGGGAGGAGGCTACACAAGGGGATGAAAATGAGAAGCATGGTTCTCTGGCAACCACCAGGGTAACTTTCTATCCCAGTTTTAATTACAACTCTTACAGCCAGAAACATTTCTGGGTTGAGAGAAATAAAGAGGGCCCAAGGATCCAAGCAGAAAGAATGTGTTGCTCTGGAAGACTCTGGAGTTTAATCACTGCTGAAGAGCCTAACTAGGCTAGCAACTTCATAGTTAGCAGGAGGACCTCTCTGGTCCGGGAATCATGACCACAGGAAGATTCCAGGCCTGGGAGTCAGTGAGTGAAGGTTCCTGGACAAGTCTGAAGAGGAGTGTTGTCTCAGGCAGGAGTTTCATGTGTCTGGGATGGAATCTAAGGCCCGGAGTCAGAAGTGGGGGATGCACACCCAGCCTCCTAGCCCCTCGGGCATGTCCACACCACTGTGCCAACAAGAGGGCGTTCCCACTGCCCACAGTGTGGCCTGCTCATCAATCTCCCTTTCTTTTTCCACCCTTTCCCTTCATACCTCACTCCCCTGTCACCGCTTCCTGGGATCACTTCCCAAACTAGCCATTTTTACTCAAACTGGGCCTCACAACAGCTTCAGAGGAACCCCAGGGTAAAACATGGAAGGATTTTGACCACTCATCTTCTCAAGGGTGGGTCTCAGCTTTGAAAGTCCATAATCTAATCGGGAATGTGAAGGTTGAACTTGGCATTGGACAGGCATGACTTTGACCCCCAGCTCGGCAGCTCACCAAATCTGTGGCACTTGTGTGCCACCTTCCAGAGAGGGTCACCCACACTCTGCCCACCCCTATGAGCATGTGTGACCCTCTTCAAGAGAGGGAATCTATTCCCCTCTCCTTCGTCCTGACTGGACTTGGACTTCCTAGCCACATCTTGCATTGACCTGCAGAATTCAAGTACACTAGAATTTCTGAGCCTGGACATTTAAAAGGTCAGAGCTTCCACTCTTGGAAGCCGGCCACCATGTGAGAAGGCTGCCCCCTGCTGGAGAGACCATGTACATGAGAGAGAGGCCCAACTGGTGGGTCTCTGGCTATCCCAGCCACCCTGGCGGAGGGCAGGGGCACTCAGGGCTTTCGAGAGCACCAGGTGGAGATGTCAAGAGGGCAGTGAGCTACAGACAACTCCCCATATTTCTCGGAATAAGCGCAAGGCCTTTCCTCTGCTGCTTGGGTAAAGAGCTGCGCTGTACCATCTGAGGAGTACATTGTAAATGGCAAGGCTGCGTGTGTACAAGTGTGAGTGGCGGCATGTGGGCTGAGTGTTTGAAACAGGCTGTGCAGTCTCCCGCACCCTCGCAGCCTCCCTCCCACAGACCAGACCTCAGCCACACCTGCCCCTCCAGCCCGGTCCAGACTGCTAAGTCACCGAGCTACAGAGAGGCAAACTCGGCCAGCCTCTAGTGGGCCATCCCAGCGGGCAGTCCCTCTGCTAGCACTGGCCTCCTGGCCACCACCTCCCCACTCACCCTCTGCAGCGACATCCCCAGCCTTGCCACCATCAGTGCCCTTAACTCCCAACTCTGCCCTCTTCCTCCCAAGCCATGGTCCTCCTCCTCCTGAGCTGTGACTCTCCTGAGGATGTTTTTCTCTTGCACGACATGGAGAGGTTGCTGCTTATCCTCACCCATACCTCATGAAGTGGGACCATGATCTGCTGTGAGCTCAGTGTGCTCCCCTCTGCCATAAGATCCCTCTGCCTGAACCACAAAGGACCAGGTTATACCATTATGCCCAATATTTGGCCTAATGACTGGTGCATCTAGATACCTAATAAATGTTGCTCTCTCCCCAAACACCTCATTCCCTCCCAGCCAGGATTTCCAAAGAGTTGGGCAGACTCTGACAAGGTTAAAGGAAGCAATGATGGACCACAGGAAGCCCTTCTGCTGGGCTGGCCCAGAGAGTGATCCAATTACCAAGAAAGTGGAATGGTTCAGCCTTAGAGATCCTTCCATTCAGATTCACCAAGTACAGTGTTTCAGGTTGTTTACTGCACAAAAGCATCCTGCCAAGAGGAAAAGAGTAGACTGAAATCTTTTCCCTTTGCACAGTGCTGCGCCTATTCAAGGGGCATCTTTTTCTCATTCATACAAAAGTCCCATGCAGGCTAGCTGTGGCCCCTGACCTCTTGTGGCAGAATGCTCACCTCTCACATAACTCACCTGGCAAACCCAAGCTCAAGGGGTACCAGGGCCCAACCAAAGAGTTCTTACTGAAGGCATAGTCCTGATGCAGAGAAAATGCTGTCCTTATGTACATTATTCTATCTTCTGCAAAGTACACAAAGATAATATGTCCAGCCCACAGTGTGATCATATTTGGGTTAAGTCGTGGAGAAAGTGTGATTCTTAGCTTAAATTATAAGTATCCATGACATGGGCCAATACAAAAGGGGCCCAATGAGAAAGATGAAGTCAGATTAAAAAAAAAAAAGTCAACACACAGAAACACCCAACTTAAGGACTTGATGGTTATTAAAGCTTCCTTACAAGTTCCATGGTGGGCTTCCAGGCAGCCCAAGTTCAAAGTGAGTCTTGATCCATTGCACAACTCTTCATACCATCAATCAAACATCCAACCAATCTCAATGGCTGATGGTGACAAGACAGGCACGATTCATCTCCAAAGAGTTTACAATACTATACTCTATGGTTAAAAGTTTGAAAATACAAGTAAACAATCAAACAGTAAAACAACTTCTAACAAATGTAATGAAAGCAACAAGTAAGGGACTGAGAAAGAGAGTCAGGGAGACAGGAGATCTATTAATAGTAGAGTGGCCAGAGAAGGCCCCTCTGAGAAACAAACAGGCCTAGGCCCACAGGATGAGAAGAGAAGAAGCCAGTCACTCACAGGAGGGGAAAGGAGGCCAGGGGTGGGAATAGCAGGGGTTCTGTGCAAAGGTCCTGTGGCAGGCAAGGAATAGGGAAGAGCATGCTCTTTGCTGTGAGAATACATATTTCATAATATGTCTCCACCTGATTGTTCTCCTCACCATCAGTAGAGTCTGCTTCCCCTGATGCCCACACCTTCAGGCAGCTGGCTCGACAGGATGTGTACAAGAAGTCTGCTGTCATGCGGTTCACCCTACTGCAGATTCAGCCAAGTCATGCATGGCCCAACTGCTGGACCAGTCCAGGTTTGAGACAGGAGAATTTCAATCTACCCAGATCCAAGGTGAGTTTAGACACCCAGTCATCATTCACATCTTTCTAAGCCAGTTCCCAATCTTTGATCCCTGGGATCTCACCATCATAGGCTCAGAGCCCTGAGACTCTCCTCCTTAGGCTAAAGGAACACTTGTAAATGGCACCTGGTGCCCACTGGGGCCTTGCAGTTTTCCTGCACTCTTATCCCTCAAACCATGCATGATTGTGCCAATAAGACCCAAATCCATGCAAAGAAACGAACTGGAACAGAGAGCTCTGAGAGAGTTGGCTTGACTCTCACTCACTCAGTCCATTGTTTTTGGCACCTTTTCTGTGGCAGATCCTGAGCTTTCCATGCTGAGAGGATGCAGAAAGAATGGAAGCCCTTCCCGGGCTTTTCTTCCACCTGGACCAGTCCCTCCTCCAGGAGTGGCCACCACCCACCTCCTCTGGGCCACATTCCACTCTTCCTCCCAGGAGAGCTCCCACTAGTGCCAGGCACCACTCTAAGCCCTGGGGTCAGAAGGAGATGGGCTTCAGGGAGCTTCGAATCTGGTGAGGACAACACTAAACCAAGATGCCGTGATGCCGTGATGCCGGCTAAGTGGAGCGTGTATGAGGAGGTTCGGCCCTTCCAGGAGGAGCAGGCGGGCTGCGCAGCTTCCAGCAGGTGCCTGGGCGTGCTGCTCCAATATCCCATATGGAATCAATAAGTGGAAAATATATCAAATAGAAATGAAAGAAGAATGGGGACCCAGAGCTGCATCATCAACTTGGCTCCCCGGCTGATGTCCAGCTCACGGGGCCTGTGCAGAAGTGTCAGTGGGACCAGGTCCCTGGCTGCCGTCCTGGCACACCCCTCACTCACCACCTCACCCAGCCTGGTCCCTGATCCCCTCTAAGCCTCGGTTTCTCTGTCTGTGGAATGGGGCAGCATCTCCGTCCCAGGGGGTAGGGGTGTTAGGGAATCAAGTGAGGGATGCCTGTTAAACAGTGTGGTATGCGGCCGGGCACGTGGCGCACGCCTGTAATCCCAGCAGCTTGGGAGGCTGAGGCAGGAGGATGGCGGGTTCAAAGCCAGCCTCAGCACGGACAAGGCCCTAAGCAACTCAGTGAGACCCTGTCTCTAAATAAAATACAAAATAGGGCTGGGATGTGGCTCAGTGGTGCAGTGCCCCTGGGTTCAATCCCCAGTTCCAAAAAGAAAAGAAGAAAAAAGCAGTGTGGTGTGCGGACTCTGGTTAGTTCCTCCCAACGGCTCCTCTCGCCGTGACAGCCACGTGTTCCTCTCTTGTCATTATCGGCTCTCTCTTCCTGAAACCCCCAGAGCTTGTCGGCCCGATTATCCCAGGCCGGGCTCCTAGGCCCTGGTAGTTTGATGTGCCCCTCACAGAGCTTTGAGAGGCCTGCGTAGGCCCAGCTCTCCCATCCTTTTGTCCAATTATTTGACAGTGTGTTGTAAGTGTCTGTGTGACACTGTCGACAACCAAAATAGAAAGCCGGTCTCCAGCTACCCTGGATACGGCTTGTCACTGACTTTAGAAGACGAGCGTGGTGATGGGCTCACTTTGAA
>JAJEJO010003826.1:19331-35746 GCA_020662805.1 Glaucomys volans | reverse complement strand
CCAATCTGTGTGTTTACTGATTTCTGTGGCGTGACTATTTCCACCATGGCCAGTTTCAAACTACCGACTATATGTCCCTGAGCAGGAAGAGGGGCACACGGTGGACTCTCACAAGCCAGCACAAGTCAGCTCCAGCACACCACCATGGCAACATTCACCCATCTCCGTGCAGGAGCTCAGGAGGTAGCAGGACCCTGGATGGGGAGGCCCTCTGGTGCTGGGGACTGAAATCTAAGCTCTAATGCCTTCCTCGTGAGCTGTTGCAAAAGATCTTGGAGGCTGGCTTGGCATAGACAGAGAAGAGCTAGGCTTCCTTGGAGTGAACCATTTGGGCTTAAACAGGAGATTCCAGCAGCGACCATATGGGACTGAAGAACACAGGCTTTGCTGAAGTTTCTAGACTACGTAAGCCACCCATGCCCACCCTAAGGAGGGGGTGCTCCAGGCAGTGACTCAACCATGGAGACTGGAAGCTCACAGCCAGATTCAATTTGATTTACAAAAATAAAATACTGGCATGGATCTTGCACATTACTGTTAGGATGCAAATTCATACCTGCTATGAAGAAATGGCTGGGTTCTTCAGAACCCCAGGACATCTGCCTTCAGGTTTCTCTCTAGGAGGGAAAAGGAAACATGCATTCAAGTAAGTTTGTGGCATAAACCAAAAGAAGGAATACCAGTGCAGAAAAGATTGCTGGGCATTTATATAGAATCACATTTGCAAAAAGCTTTCAAGGGCACCTCCTCATGATCCTGTCAAGCTGATTATGGCCCCATTTCACAGATCCAGATACCGAGGGTCAGAGAGGACTAAAACCATGTTGTCCCTCAGTGCAAGAACCAGCACCTTCCCTTCTGTACTCTGTCTGCACGCCCCATGCCCCATCCCCTAATAGGTGACCAACACAACCAGTTTTAGAACTGAAAGTCCTGTATCCTAGGAAATCCCTCAATTCCAGGAAAACCAGGACTGACTTTAACACAGAATACCTGTATCCTGTAAGCCCCTCAGCCAAACCGGAACAGCTGTTTGCCCTCATCCTCTGTCTACTGCAGCTGCACAGAGCACTGAGGAACTCAGGGAAGAGAGAGGAGGCGCTTGAGCCAGGGCAGGGGAAGTCAAGGAAAGAAACCTGGAGGGTCAAGGGCAGGGAGAGGGATACTTGTTTGGACAGAAGCAAAAACAATATAAACATGAAGTAGGGGTCTCCGAGGCATAATGGGGTTGGCTGTGGTTCTGCCTGGGTCATCAGGGAAATGGAGGTGTACTTCACCTCCTTCCAGAGAGCAGCAAGGGCTCAGTACCCAAGCATAGTCTAAGAGGCAAGGACATGGTCAGAAACAGAGGGTCCCCTCATCAATTCCGTTTTCCCCTCCTTCCTCTGCAATGGAAACCCACTTTGTCCTGCAGTATCTCCAAATAAGGGATTAGTTCCAGCATCTCTTTCCTAAAGGCCAATAGAGTTAGGCAGGGATTGTTGGATGGACTTCCAGGAAGGCTCCTTTTAAAAAAAAAAAAAATCAGATAGGCAGGGAATGTCTCTTTGCTTCTTTCTGTTTCTCCTCTTGGCTGGAACTTGAATGTGCTAACAGCTATCTTTGACCTTGAAGAGGAAAGCAACATGATAATGAAGTTGGAACAGAAAGGTAAAAAGTGGCTGGGTCCCTCAGGAGCATAGACCCTCATAATCACCCTGGACCTACGTCCAGACTTTCTTTTATGAAAAAAATAACCCTCTCCCCTTATGTCTTTAGATCACCAGAGCTGGCAGCCAAATAGAAGTCCAACCAAGGACCGCTTTGGCAAAGGCACTGAGGTAGAAAGCACAGCTCTGGCATTGCTTGGTCACTCCTCCAGGGCTCAGCCAGGTTTCTTGGGATTTTAGTTTTCTTGAAGATCCCTTCTGGTGCTGTCACTCATGAACCTCTTCCTGATAACACAGTGGTGTACAATGGAGTCCTGAGACCTGATATCCTTCTTTCACCCCTGGGTACTTCTGTCACCCAGCCTTTCATCTAGTCAGTGGCTTTTATGACCCCAGGAAATTAATGTGCAAAAACCAGAGGAGCAAATCTTGGCTTTTGTGTTACAAAATAGACTTTTGGAACTTAGAACAAAGATATAACTTTAAGAAAAACTTTTTTTTTTAATTTCACAAGCCTAAGTACTGAATATCACTGAAATTTCAGATCAGCCACAACAACAAAAATGAAGAAGACCCTACAAGTTTCCAAAGAGCAAAAACAGAAGACCAACAAAAGAGGGAGAAAAATCCAAATGATTTCCAGGTACCTGACAGCAAGCTGTTGTTAGAAAACAATGGAACAAAGTTTCCAAATTTAGTGAGAAAATAATTTGCAGCCTACATGCCTATCCCAGCCAAATTACTAGTCAAGAGGGATAGCAGACACCGTCAGACCTCCAAAGCTCAAATATTCCATCTCCCACACACATTTGCTTAGGTCACAAGTGTACAAGGAGAAAAACACAGGATCCAGAAAGCAGGGGATCCAACGCTGGAGAGCCACAAAGAATAATCAGGAGATGGAGCATATAAGAAAATCTGTAACCACGGGTACAGAGACAAGCAGGCAAATGACAAGTACGGCCACCATCAACTCCAGGACAAAAGCAGAGCACTCTGCAATCCCTGCCGAGGCTGCCTTTGTTTTCGTTTTGTTTTGTTTTCGGAACTGGGAATTGAACTCAGGGACACTGGGCCACTGAGCCACATCCCCAGCCCTATTTGGTATTTTATTTAGAGACAGGGTCTCACTGAGTTGCTTAGGGCCTCGCTAAGTTGCTGAGGCTGCCTTTGAACTCAAGATCCTCATGCCTCAGCCTCTGGAGTCACTGGAATTACAGGTGCCTGGCTCTGCATTTGTTATTGAACATAAAAAGTTAGGTTTAAATTTATAAAATGAAATCTTAATCAATTGTTAAAAGCCAAGTCCCTAAAGGCACAGCAGACTGAAAACATTTATGATCAGTCAGAGTTGATTTTTTCTAGCCTATGTATATTTTTAATTTTTAATTTTGAAACAATGATAGATTGCTTGCACAGGAAGTTGCCAAATGAGTTTGGAGGGGCCTCTCTCCAAACCCTTTTGTCCCCATGTGACATCTGTGTAATGTAGCACAAGCCTTCACCCATTTGTCCCCATGTGACATCTGTGTAACTTAGCACAATATCAAAACAGGAGACCGTTGTGGGTGCAGCCTGTGTGTCTGGTCTATTATCATACGTGTAAATCCACATAATCACTATGGTCAGGAAGATACTGAACTATTCCATCGCTGCAAAGGCCTCTCTCCCCTGCAACCCCGCAGTTCCTAAACCATCCGTTTGTTTTCATCTCGATCGTTTTGACGTTTCTAGTTGTATAGATGGAATTATAAAGTACCTGACCTTTTGAGACTGGCCGTTTTCACACTGCATCACACCTGGGAGTTTCTTCAAGCTTTCACCTGTCCAAAGTTGGTTCTGTTTTATTGCTAAGTGCCATTCAATGTGGTATGGCTGTACCTCAGCTGGTTTGGCCATTCAACTATTAAAGGACATTCTGGTGCCAGGTGCGGTGGTGCACGCCTGTAATCTCGGCGACTTGGGAGGCTGAGTCAGGAGGATTGCAAGTTCAAAGCCAGCCTCAGCAACTTAGGAGGCCCTAAGCAACTCAGTGAGACCCTGTCTCTAAATAAAATACAAAATAGGGCTGGGGATGTGGCTCAGTGGCCAAATGTCCCTGAGTTCAATCCCCGGTTCCAAAAAAAAGGACATTCTGGTTGTTTCCAGCTTGTGGCAGTGGAAATCAAGCTGCTGTTGTTATTTCTGTACAGGTTTTTATGTGGACGTAAGTTTTCATTTCCCTTAGGAGTGTGATTTCTGGGTATTATAGTAAAGCACAAGCTTAGTTTTGTGAGAAACTGACCAACTCAGGTTCCCAGAGGAGTTGTACCCTTTTACATTCTCACCAGCAACGTATGAGAGATCCAGTTTCTTTATATCCTTTTTTTATTTGTTCTTTATAGTTATACATGACAGTAGAGGATATTCTGACATATTATATGTACGTGGTGTATAACTCCCATTCCTGTGGTTGTGCACAATGTGGAGTTTCACTGGTGGTGTATTCACATATGAGCAGAGGAAAGTGATGTGGGATTCATTCCACTGTCTTTCCCATTGCCATCCCCACTCCCTTCCCTTCATTCCCCATTCTCTAATCCAGTGAACTTCTATTCTCCCCCAGTTTCTAAATATCCTAGCCAGAGTTTAGCATGTCATTCTTTCCTTTTTTTATTTTTTTAAGTTCTCCTACTAGGTGTGAAGTGATCACCACCATGTTCTTGACTTGCACTTCCCTAACAGCTAGTGGCTCTGAACATCTTTTCACATGCATGTCTGCCATTCCTGTCCCTTCCTGGGTTTGGTCCATTTTCTAATTGAATTGTTTTACTGTTGAGTTTGAAGTAAATAGTTTAAATATGTAGCTTGCAAGTGTTTTTTTCCTCATCTAGAGCTTGTCTTTTTATCCTCTTGACAAGGTCATTTTTAAAGTTTGACTTATTGATACTTTTTTTCTTTAATAGATCATTCTTTTGTTATTATACCTCTATGCTTTTTGCTTTCTTCTTAAAGTTTTTTGGGTTTTTTGCTCTTTGGGTTTTTTTTAGGTGGTTCTGGGGATTGAACTCAAGGGTGCTCTACCACTGAGCTACCTCCTCACCCTTTATATTTTTTATTTTGAGACAGGTTCTCACTAAGTTGCCCCGGCTGGCCTCAAACCTGCAATCCTTCTGCCTCAGCCTTCTGAGTCACTGAGATTACAGGTGCACCACCATGCTCAGCACTTTCTGTTAAAAGCTTTATAGTTCACATGTTACATTTCTATCTGTGATCCACAGCGAGTTGATTCTTGCATACAGTGTGAGGTTTAACTCAAGGTTCACATATTTGTCTATGGATATCGATTGTTCCAGCACATTTGTTGGAAAGGCTACCAATCCATGGAATTGCTTCTACACCTTTGTCAAAAATGAGTGGGTCGTAGTTGTTTAGATAAATTTCTGGCATCTTTCTCCAGTTCCATTGGTCTATGTAGCTGTCCCTCCTCTGTTGACACCATGCAAGTACATGATATCATAAAATCAGGTAGCTGATTCCTCCCACTTTCTGCTTTTAATTTTTCTTTTTAAAAATTGTTGTAGCTATTAGATCCTTTGTCTTTCTATATAAATTATTTAAATTTTAGAAATATTATGTCTACACTACAAGAAAACATTGCTGGAACTTAGGTAGGAATTGTATTAAAACCGCATATTAACTTGGAAGAATTGATCTCTTAACCATGTTGAAATTTCCAACCCATGAACACAGTTGTGTCTACACTTATTTTTTATTTTGTTCATCAATTTCTCTAAGTTTTAGGTGTGCAAGTATTGTACATATTTTGTTAGACTTGTACCTAAGAATTTCATTTTTGAGCAGTTATAAATGGTATAGTATTTTTAATTTTGGTTTCTAGTGTTTGTTGTGATTATGTAGAAATACAATGGATTTTTATTTGTTGACCATGTGTCCTACAACCTTGCTGAACTCAGTTCTGGGACGCTTTCTTTCCTTTTTTAGATTCCTTGGTATTTTTCTATGATAGATTATCATACCATAGAAAAATAGGTGCCGTTTTAATTCTTCCTTTCTGATCTACATGTCTTTTAAGTTCCTTTTCTTGCCTCATGAGCTATTAGGACTTCGAGTACTATGCTGCATTATTTAAAGAAAAATTAACACGAGTTTTACACATCTCATCTAGAAAATAGAGAGAAAACACTTTTTAACTCATATTATGGAACCAGTATTACCCTGATAGCCAAATCAGACAAACAGTTCAAAAAATAAATCCTACAACTGTATTGTTCATGAATATAGACCAAAAAATTATTTGTCAAATATTAACAAATAGAATTCAGCAATAAGTAAAAAGGACTAGAACTTTCTTGTATACCAGGACTAAATGGGTTTCTTCCAATATTGTAAGGTTCATTCAATATTCAAACGTTAATCAGCCATACTAAAAATGCAACATATTAATAATCCACCATTTATTTTAACAGGCCAAAAAGAATAACTTTTCATATAAACTGATACAGAAAAAGCATTTGACAAAATTCAACACTTTATTATTTCATTACCAAATCTCTCAGAAGACTAAGAACTTAGAGGAACTTCTTTGAACTGATAAAGAACATCTATTTTTCAATCCTATAGTAAACTTCATCCTTCAAGGTGAAGCCTGAGTATTTTCCCCCTAGGACTGAAAACCCAGCAAGAGCAAGTATTCTCACCACTGTCATCCAAGAAATTATATTTTTTTCCATCTCTTTTCCTATTGTACAATTCCCACACTAGAAGATGGAGAAGAGATGTCAATCAAGAGAGTTAGAAGATACAGTAGGTCCCTAAGAAGCTGAGTCCTATGGAAAGGGAAATGGCAGAAACTCCCCAGCTATTAGGGGATCCTATAGCAGAAGGAGCCAAGGTCTCATTTCACATGGGGAGCTCAGGAAGATGGACATCTCCCAGTTTCTCCCCCACCCAGCCTGGTGCTAGGGCAATAGAGTAGAACTGACTTCTTAGGGTGTCTAGACGATGGTCTGATGGTCTAAGGAAGCTTCAGAATTCTCCATTCTCCAATAAGTGGGATGGAACAGCAGACAAAGGACTTGAAATTTCCTTAACCCAATGTGGCACTGAAGCGGCTGAAAGAAAGCAGGACCTGAAAAGTGCACGTCAGGGATGAGCCAAGCGGAGCGATGACCTCATGTATGGGTGATCAAGGTCCAAACAGGACAAGAGCGTCTCAGTAGACACTCAAGTGGCCAATGTCAATGACCACACAATAAAGCACCCACTCTTGGGTACTTGCTGTTCTACAGTTTACCCCTGCAACATGAAAGAAAAGAGAAGTGACACCTTGAATAAATTGAAAACCTGAACCAATTGAATTTACTGTCTGCCTCCTGTCAGAATTGGGCTCAAAATAGAAATGAAGCTCAATTATAGGAAAATACATTGCTTTCATATATACGCTTATGGCCTGAGTGTTGGACTGCTGTGCTCATTTGAATGTAAATTTGCCATTGTCACTTGGCAACCTGAGACAGAATGACCAATAAAGAAATCTAGAGAGCTCAGTTGTGAAACATCAGAGTCCTCACACCCACTTAGGTGACCCTGGGGTGAGTGGAAGGAGGAGGGAAGATGAGACCCTGGCTGAAAGAAAGATAGCAACAGTGAGAAGACCCTCACATTCCCAACATATCAAGGCATTTAGGAATTGAGTTCCAGAAGCCGATAAACCTTGGGGGAAAGTGCTGATTCCTGGAGGGAACACAAGGCTCCCATCTGCCCTCTTTTCCATCACCCACATCCAAAAACCCTAAGATTTAGGCCCTGAAAAAAGAAAGGCTAAGCTTTTCTTAAGAGGGCATGTGCCGAAATTCTTTCTAGGAAATCTCAAAAGAATTTAAAGGGTCTGAAACAAAAGCCTTCTCATCTGCCACACAGACGTGTGACTGATGAAGAAACTGCTTACAGATCAGGAGTTCCTGAAGCCCAGGTAAATATCAGCTCTCCCAGCTTATCAAAGTTCCCTGGTACAGTCACCCTTCACTGTGACAGCAGATGGCAACCAGTGGCCCAGAAAAAAATACAGATGTACCCAGAGCTCAGACTTTGACCCAACTCTGAGTTCTGCACTCAGGTTCCTACACACTGTAGCCCCTCACATACCTCTTTCTTGTCTATCATCAAAGGGTGGGACCCCACTGTAGGACTCTAAAGTCCCTCCCCAGGGGTCATCCCCAAAGGTGCCACACCCAGTAGATATGGAGAAAGGAATTAACTGAGCAACCGTGAGCACTGGCACAGAGGCTCTGTGGACACTCCAAGTTGCCATGACTGTACCAGACCTGCTGCAGAGTGACATGTGGCTGCACCCATGAGTCACTTCTCCTTCCTGAGCATCGTTTTCTCTATTTGTCAAGTGGGGTTGGCAGAGAGAGAAGCCCCCAAAGGAGCCTGTAACTCTGATGCTTGGCAGCCCTGGCTTGAAAAAACACAGCAAATCCACAGGGCAAAGCCCCTCAGTTCACTTCCCTTCCAGCTGTACTAACCAGGGGTCTTTCAGGTGCTAGAAACTCCAAGTGACTTGGGCAGAAAAGGGAATTCACTGGTTAATTTAACTGAAAAGTGGATTTAGGCCCAGTTGGATCCAGGTAGTTGAACAACCCCATCAAAACCTAGACTCTCTCCTATCATTCACTATCTCTGCTTTTCTCATGATGGTTTCAGTCTTGCCAATACTGGCTGGTTGGCTGCTAGCATCTCTAGGCTTACATCAGACAGTTTTGCATCCCCAACAAAAAAAGAATACAAATTCCCTGATTGCTTTGGAAGGCCCCTAGAATTGAGTTTCTTGACTCTGATTGGCCTCACTTAGGTCATATGACCATCTCTAATCCATTCACTGAAGTGAGTGGGGATGTAATGCTCTCATTGGTCTGGTCTGGAGATGGGGTGGAGTCACTTTTCATCTAAGCCATACGGCCAAGAAGAAAAGAAGAGCCCCAGAGAAAGCAGAGGTATTCTTACCAGAACAATTCTGGGGTGTCCTTACTTTTCCGGATGATGTTGCCACTGACCTAGAATTCTGGCATCTTAGAGTTTTGAAGTTCTATGGGCAACACTGTACACAGCTGCCCTGGAGGTGTGCATTCCCTTATGTGAGATTCAAGTCAGAACAGCTGAGAGGTGAGCCCTGCTGTCCCTACCTGCAAAGAGGGCAAAAGTGCCTGTGTTCAGAATTGGGAACTGACCCCAGCTGTCTCCTTCCCCACCACATCGGCCCAAGAGCAAGGTCAAAAAAGGCGATGATAGCAGACATAAAGCTGCCTCAGAGAGAACAGAATTCTCCACATCGTTTTGATTCCCTCTGCAGATCCAGTGTCTATGCCTGGCAACTTTACCCCTGAGGTCTGGAGCTGTCAGCCTGGGCACTGCCAAATGCCTTCCACTCTGCATTTGCCCTCCCCCACACCCCCCAACCAAAACCACTCACAACCTGAGCTCCCCATGCAGTGGGGTTCTCCCCAGCAGGACCTGCATCCTATGGTCTGGTTTATGAACGACGCTAGACCTCCACCAGATCCACTCTCCATCCTGCTCCATGTACCAAGCAGTGGACCTTATGGCCCTCTGCCTTCTGATTAGGTTTGTCCTGAGGGAGATTCAGAGAGAATTTGGGATTGAATCCTCCTGTTCTCACCTGCCAGGTCCCCATGGAATTTTTGTGTCTCTGAGGTGATGGTCATAGCTCCTGTCAGATGACCCTCTCCACACACTCTGTCTTCAAGCCTGTGTGACGACAGTTCCCAAAGCTGCTGGCCCTGGGTGCAACACCAGCCCTCATGGTTTCCCTGGCCCTGACATGCCTTTTTAAATAGTTCTTTTATTAAACTTTTTCCTATTACTCAGAGCCTGCTGATTCCTACCATACCCTACCTAGCACACAGCCCATTCATGTGTTTCAAGTCAAAACCCAGCGCTGCTTCTGAACTTCAAAACTGAAAGGAACCCACTCTTGTATCTTTAAAGCTTGACATGGCAGAGGAGCATCCAGCTTAGATGTCAGCCCTTAAAATGAGACTTTGTTGTCAGAATGCAAAGGTAATAATTATACAGATGAGAAAATCGAGTCAAAGAGAAATAAAGTAAGTCGACATGAAAAACTACATTTATGCTCAGAGGGAAGGGTGTTGTAGGCAGAGGGAACAGCATGTGCAAACACGGAGGCATGAGCACCCAGGAGAGACAGGAATCTCGTGGGGTTCAGCAAGAACACAGCAGAGAGTATACAGCAGGAAAGAGATAAGCCTTCAATATCATGCTGGTGAGTTTAAATTTTATTCTAAGAGTAACTCTCAGTTATTCCAGTGCTCAAGAAGCAGTGTGATGCAGTGAAAACCACATGGGATATAGAATCACATCAATTTGACCCTGACACACCAAAGTGGTCTGAGCCTGGCAGTTTCTTTTATCTCTTTGAAACTTAGTTTCCATTCAAACCTGTTATCTCCTTCTTCCCAGGAACTTGACTAGTCTCCAGTTCCTAACTGCCCTTGTAGTTATGAATGACCAAATGCCCAGTTCTCACCAATGGAATATGAGCAGAAAGGACTGAGCTGCTTCTGAGATGGAAGCTTTAAGAAAAAGGGTGTGCCTTCTCCACACTTGTCCTCTGCAAAGATTAGAATCTACCTGTATAATGTGCAAGCTTAGAGAATAGCAGAACCACCGGATGAAGGAATCCTGGATCCCTCAGTCTCTGTGTGGAGAGACACCACCCAATTATCCTGAACTGTTAATAAACAAAATTCTGCTGGGCTTAAGAGAAATAAACTTCCACTAAACTTAAGTCTTAAAATTTTGCATTCACTTGTGCCAGAGTTCAGTCGATACCAGCTGGGATGCTGGGGCTAACGAGGGGCTTTACCTCCTGTGCATTTTGGCTACGGGAAAGGGCTCGCTTTCTTCCCCTGTGTTCAGGGAACTGGCAAGTGTAAGGGTCAGAGGGTGGGACAGCCTCAAAAGTTATTTATTAGTTATTATTAGTTATTTATTATTCCACTTTGGGCAGCTCAATTCTAGTAAGAAACTCTCACTGATTTTCCCTTTTTTTTGCTTAAAATATTGTAATCAACCTAAAAAAAAATAGGTGGGTGTTAAAAACTTCCTGAATTCCACCTCTTAAAAACCGCTCTAATTTTAGGTTCTTCAACAAACCTATCATAGAGGGTAGGTTTCTTGAAGAACCTGGGACCAGTTATTCCCCATCTAGTAACACTGAAAAATCTCTTCTCTAGGACACTCTAGAACTCTTCAGAACTATACCATTATAGATAGATGAACACTCAAAAAAAGATCTGTTCCCTCTTTTAAGCACCAGAAGTTTTTCAAAGAAAGCATTTCTTAAATATTTTTGCATGTCCTTGTCTTATTTCCTTACTACAGAAACTTTTTATTACAAAGAGTGGGAAATACTGATAAGAAATAAATTGAAAAAAAAATGAATCTAAATGAGAAGCAGAGCGCGTGTGATGTCTACCCTCCTTCCACTTCCCTGAAATGATTCCAAAGATCAGATTAGCTGGGCCTGATCCCAACAGACAGGGTCGTAACTCTTTGACTTCTTTCTCATATTATCCTATAAGTCAACCCTAGTCCTCTATATATAACAAAATGTGATCCAAAGAGAGAATACTGGAAAGGAAAGAATGGCAGACTAAGACCCCAAGATCTTGGATTCTAGTCCTAGTCAGCCATGAACTCCCTGTGACCTTGAGTATCATTTTCTAAACGAAAAGATGAGAAAGTTGGACTGAATTATTCCTGAATTTTCAACCAGCTCTGCATCAGTTGGGGTTCAACAGGAAACAGAGGGGATGCTCAAGTTGGGTAATTTGGGAAGAGAATATAATAAAGGGACTATTTACAGAGGTTTGAACTGGGAGAGGAGCCACTTCCCTGGAGTATGTACCACCCCCACTTGCTACTGAGCAGCAAGGGTGGCAAGCAATGACTGGCACAAGGGACAGGGCTGGGGGGAGAGGGGCCCTAGCAGGAGGGATATGACACTAACCTCATTCTCCTGTCTCCCCCCAGGAAAATGCTGCTCTTATACCAAATCCAACCAGAAACACTTAATCCTTTTAAGAGGAGGGCCTGATACCATCTTCCCAGGCCCAGTGCAGGCTAGTCAGAGTGCAGAGCCTCTGCCTGGGGGAGCCAATGGGAGCTGCCCAGCAGCTTGCCATTGGCATTGCACTGCTGCACTGCACCCTCTCAGCCGTGCCTGTGGAGGACGTACATTTATTTTTCTTCACTTGTCATCAACCATATGCTTGGTTCACTCATCTATGAATTTTTTGTTCCCAATCCTTGGTGGGCTAGGAAGCCTCATCACCAAGTTCACGGGAGTCACTGTAGACTGTAAATGTGGAGGCAATGTCTTAATCTGCTTTCTGCTGCTATGACACAATACCATGCACTGGGTAATTTAGAAACAACAGAAGATTGTTTGATTTGTGGTTCTGGAGACTGGAAGTCCAGCAGCATGGAATCAGAATCTGGAGAAGGCCTTCATGCTGGTCCTAACATGGCAGGAGGACAAGTAAGCATGCATGAGACAGAGACAGAAAAGTGTGTCCAATTCATCCTTTTAGCAGGAGCTCACACCTGTGATAACTAACCCACTAATCCATGATAACTACATTAATCCATTCATGAAGACAGAGCCCTCACGACCAGTCACCTCTTAATATTGTTATGAAGGCAATTAAATTTCAATGTGAGTTTTGCAGTAAGCAAACATTCAGACCATGGCAGGTAATGAACTAGAGCCCAGGGGGCTTGACTCTAGTGACATCAGAGCCTGGGAGCCCATGGGCATTCTGGTGCATTTTTGGCTATTGGGAGGCCCTTTATATTGGCTTCCTGGTCCACTGCTTAGCTTCAAATTTTACCAAGTTCCTGAGCCACAGGGACACTGGACTGTGTTAGAAGAGAACATCAGCGTCCCCAGCCCTGATGTTCACACCACTCAAATATCTGCAGCTTCTACACATAGCTGCCAGCTACCCTGAACAGAGGTCACTTTCAGAGATTTGCTCCTGAATACCAAAATTTATTAAACTGAGCTACTTGATATGTGTCGAACTCTACACCCTGTGAACAGAGCATGTGCCTTCTTTCCCGGTGTGCCTGGATTATTCACAAAATTAACCAGATATAAAATACAAAAACAGTAATACGTTTCAAAATGTAGAAAACAAAACAGACCGTATTCTCTGAGCACCATGAGATGTAACTAGAAATGAGAAAAAACAAGCAAAAGATCTACTTCGAAATCCAGGAAACATTCAGTTAAGCTTTGATAACTACCTACCTAAAACTAAGATAATTTCAGGCATTTTGCCATAATGATCATCAGAAATTTAAAAAGCAATACTGTTGGAGCTAGAAAAAAATTTGTACTTAAAAGAAAAGTCATAGTCTTAAATACTCTCATTATTTAAACAAGAAATAATGAAAATAAATTAATTATGCATCCAAGAAGTTTGGGGAAAACACAATAAAACTAAAGAACGCAAGAGAAAGAACCTAATAAAGATACAGGCAGGTATACATTACTGCTCTAAAGAAAGGATGAAATTGATAAATAAATTGAAAGTTTTAATAATAATATAATTAAAATACTTTTAAGACAGATAATACAAAATCAGCACCTTTTAAATGGAAAGTAAAAAGTAAATAAAAAGAAGAAGTAACACAGATGGGAAGAACTGTGAAAGAATATTTGGTAGTCCATGTAATAAACTGGGAAACATGAATAAATGATCTTGGAAACTAAATGATTTTGGAAAAGACACAAACTAAATAAATCAATAATAATGTAAAAAAATTCCATGGCTAAAGGAGTTTGTCTAAGAAATACAAGCATGGATGGGGGTATAGCTCAGTTGGAAGAGTGCTTGCCTGTCAAGCACAAGGCTCTGGGTTCAATCACCAGCACAGAAAAAAAAAAAGAAAGAAAGAAAGAAAGAAAGAAAAAGAAAGAAAGAAAGAAAGAAAGAAAGAAAGAAAGAAAGAAAGAAAGAAAGAAAGAAAGAAAAAAAGAAAGAGCATGCCTAAATGTTCAGAAGCATATTAATGTATTCCATTTGTCTAACTGGCAAATCCAAGCAGATGAATTAAAACTTTAGAAATGAGAATAATTCAAGATAGTAGTAGCTTTAAAAATACATAAATAGCAATAGTTTTCTTTTAAGCCAACAATGTCCAGATTTTTAAATATAGGAAAAAAGATCATATTTCCAATAGTAACCATTAAACATGAAATACCCAGAAAAAAATTAGACAAGAAATGTGCATGGCATGTATAAAAGAAAGTATAACCAAGAGATTAAGAATAAAGAATTGGAGGCAAAAACTTATCTTGAATAAGAAGACAAAACATTATTAACTCTTCCAGTCAATATATCCAATTCAATTCCAGCCAAAATCTCAATGAGACTCTTTTGGAACTTGACAAAATGAGTATATTTAGGAACACTATAAAAAAATAAAAGTAATGGAGGTGTTTCTGCAATCCACTGAATCTGCAGATTTCAAACGCATGATAAAGCCATAGAAATAAAATCACATTTCACTGGTATAAAAATGGATGGACAGGACCATGGAACAAAAAGTAGAATCTGGGGGTAGTCCCAAGTATAGACAAAAAGTTTGAATCTGATAAAGATGCTACTCCGTATCAGTGGTAGAGTTTGAATTATTCAGACATAGGTGGTTTTAGGACAACTTGCTCTCCATTTCAGAACAATTAATAATAAAGCCAGACTCTAATCTTACTCCCTTCTCAAAAATAAATTCTGGACAAATTAATATTGAGAATGGAAAAAATGAAACAAAAAAGCAAGCAAGGGAAAGCAGGTCTTGAAGGAGCTGGCACAGGGAGAACGACTAAAATCAGAAACCATTAAAAAAGATCTGTCCGTACCCAAAATTCAAATTTGTAACAATCCATATAAAGACATACACAGTATGGAAACATAGCAATACAGGATTAAAAAAACAAACAAGTCAATCACAAAAAGACAAAGAGGGAGTGGGGAGCTATTGTTTAATGGGTAAAAGTTTAAACTATGCAGGATACACAGAATTCCGGAGATAGGCGATGGGATGGTTACACAACATCGTGAATGCTTTTAGGAACTGAGCTGAATGTATATGTTTATCACCTGGACTGTACACTTAAAAATTATTGAGATGTAAATGGTAGGTTATGCCATTAAATAATAACAAAAGGCAAGCAGATAACTGGAAATTATCCATATCTAACATATTTAAAACTGCTAACTCTACAAGAAAAATAAACACATCTGCAAAATTTAAAACATTTTAATATAAACCAAAACTTCAAAAGAAATTACTGTGAGTCAGGCGCGGTGGTGCACACCTGTAATCCCAGCACTTGGGAGGATGAGGCAGGAGGATCAAGAGTTCAAAGCCAGCCTCAGCAACTTAGTGAGGCCCTAAGCAACTCAGTGAGACCCTGTCTCTAAATAAAATACAAAATAGGGCTGGGGATGTGGACCGGTGGTGGTGCCCCAGTGTCACACCTCCAAAGGACCAAAAAAAAAAAAAAAAGAAAAAGAAAAAAAGAAATGACTGCGAACATTCAGAAACGAATAAGATAAATGAATAAAATGAACGAAAATTAACACAAGTATTACTTTTACCCTTCAAAATGGACAAATATTTAAGTGGTTGACAATAACAAGAACCAGGATTAACAAGTAAATAAAGAAATTGGGCTTCTCATCCATTGTAGGCTGCCTCACTAAGAATACAAGCTCTCTAGAAATCAAGTAATATATGTCAAAGTTTAAAAAGTGCATCTTTTTGACCCAAAAATGCCCCGTTTGGACTGGGGATATAGCTCAGTTGGTAAAGTGCCTGCCTCGCAAGCACAAGGCCCTGGGTTCAATCCCTCAGCACCGCAAAAACAAACAAACAAACAAACAAACAAAAAAAAGCCCCCTTTAAGGAATTCAGCCTGAGGGGAAATGTATATAAAAGATATTAATTACACCACAAACCCAATCAATAACCCAATCAATAAATGGGCCAAGGAAATGAACAGACACTTTACAGAGGAAGATCTACAAGCAATCAACAGATTTATGAAAAAATGTTCAACATCACTCGTTATAAGAGAAATGCAAATCAAAACCACCTTAAGATTTCATCTTACCCCAATTAGAATGTCTTTTATCAAGAACACAGGCAACAACAGGTGTTGGCGAGGATGTGGGGAAAAGGGTACACTCTTACATTGCTGGTGGGAGTGCAAGTTGGTGCAGCCACTCTGGAAAGCAGCGTGGAGATTCCTTAGAAAACTTGGAATGGATCCACCATTTGACCCTGCTATCCCACTCCTTGGCTTATACCCAAAGGACTTAAAATCAGATTGCCTCAGTGATGCAGCCACATCAATGTTCATAGCTGCTCAATTCACAATAGCTAGATTGTGGAATCAACCTAGATGCCCTTCAGTAGATGAATGGATAAAGAAACTGTGGTATATATACACAATGGAATATTACTCAGCCATAAAGAAGAATAAAATTATGACATTTGTAGGTAAATGGATGATGTTGGAAACTGTTATGCTAAGTGAGATCGGCCAATCCCAAAAATCCAAAAGCCGAATGGTCTCTCTGATAAATGAATGATGATGCATAATGTGGGGGGGAAAGATGGCAAGAATGGAGGAAAGATAGCTAACAT
>JAJEJO010003826.1:0-19231 GCA_020662805.1 Glaucomys volans | reverse complement strand
AAAACAACTTAACTAACCAGTTAAATTTATAGTATTATGAAAAAATATCCCCACATATTATTAAATAAAGAGAATGAGAAACCCATTTTGGTAAATATCTTTACATAGAAAAAGTTAAAGATCACATAGCAGAAACGAAAGAAAAAAATGGAGGCTTTATCTCTGGATTTTCCACATTCTCTTAATTTTTTACAAAGAATCTGCATCTATATTTATAATCAATCAGAATTATATGGCTATTCTTGGTGGCTAGAAAGCAAAGGTGTAAACCTCTGGTGTCCACGTTTGGGTGCCAGGCAAAGCAGACTAGTTGAACCCAAAGTTGGAGTAGGAAACCCCCATGGGCAAAGCTTCCATTTCCAAAAATGCTTCTGTCTGCATACACTTAAGACCTCATTTTCTAAGCCACATGGAAGCTACATTTCTCTTTTGAAATTTGTTGTCATAAAAGCAAAGTTTCTCTAAGTAGTACACACACACACACACACACACACACACACACACACACCACATACTCACTATGCCACTCACAAACTTATACACACACACACCAAAAGTCCTCAGTAGCTCGAGCCTGAAGAGCCGATAGAGCCACAGAACCACCGTTTTAATAAATGCCTAAGTTCTCCAATCCAAAGCCTGATAGAAATCCCCCATAAGATTCTGAATGGGCAGCATCCCGGTCGTTAGCTAGCCATTTCTAAATGCAGATTTCAAACCCAACGAAATATTTCTCAACTCTCTTTCTTACTATTTTTTTTTAAATCTGCAGAGACTTCAACCCAGAAGGTAGAAAACCAGTGAGCCAGATTCTCTGGAATGAGCTCAAGATGAGTAATCAGAACCTTCTAAGACTCTGGGCACTATGTGGGCCTCACCTTTTCCATCTGTGAAATGGATTATTAACCCTTATTTAATTGCCTGATTGGGAGGATGAAACAAAACAAGGTAAAATCCATATTCACTTATGTTTCTCCTGTGGACATCCTCTCCTCCCTTCCCCAAAGGGTACAGTGGACCTCAGGTCTGCTGGGCAGTACACGCCTTAGCTAGATGCCCTGCCCACTTCTGCCAGCTATAGCAAGGTATGCCTGCCTACCCCCTCCATTGCACCCCACCCAGCCCAAGCACAACCAGTCTGGAAACCATTATTCTCCTTCTTCTTCTCCTCCCCCACCTCCTCCTCCTCCTCTTCTTTTAACACCAAGGATTGAACCCAGAGCACTTAAACACTAAGCCACATTCCCAGCCTTTTTTATATTTTTATTTAGAGACAGAATCTCACTAAGTTACTTAGGGCCTTGCTAAGTGGCTGAGGCTGACTTTGAACTCACGATCCTCCTGCCTCAGCCTCCTGAGCCACTGGGATTACAGAAATGCGCCAAACATTATCTTCTTCTTGGCCAACTCCCCTAAGGGCCTTCCAAGGGCCCTGAACTTTGAGTGAATTTGAGGCAAATGACTGCAGAGAGGCTCCACCCAGGTTTCTGCCTGTGGACAATGGAGAGAAGTCACTCTGCACTCAGCCTAGACTGAAGTAATTGAAGCGCCAGGCCATGCCACCACTCTCTCTCTAACACAGAGACTTTGAGCCCAGCTCAGCCTTTCAACATGGCCTGGCCCACCAGGAATTCCCATAACTCCAAGACCAGCAAAAGTGAGTCCCTCAGCCTCCTCAGTGCTGGTAGGGGAGGGAGGAGTTTGTAAGGGGATTTGCTTGCCTCAAGCTTTAATGGTACTCGACACTGGTTGCATGCTGCAATCCCCTGGGCAGCTTTTGAAAACAGGTTGCCATCTCCCAATTCTGGTTTCACTGACCTGGGTAGAGCCTGAATAGAGAGATCTGTTAAATCTCTCCAGGTAGTTCTAAAGTGCACAAGGGTTGAGATCTTCTGGAGTGGGCTTAGTTCTTCTCCTAATTTACACCTCTCATCAGAATCTCTAGATGAGATTTTGCAGCTTCTCTGCAGCTTCATAACTGAATGACCCTGAACAGGTCACTGAACCCCTGCATGCTGTAGTTTCCTGTCTTAATAACTGGGCTGATTAGGGAAAAACCTACCTAGATACAGTGGTTTTCCTTCAGCTACATTATAAAGTCCAGACAGGGAAGAAACTCTTGGGTTGGCCTAAAGTCCACAAAGCACTGGCTGTGCTTTGTTTATCATTGTGAACCCAGTGGCCCTGCCAGTAGAACAAGATGTGTGTGTATAAATGAATGAGTGAGTGAATGACTGTGAATCCCAAATCTTCCCAAGTGTGATCTGTAGATGTGCAGGTTTGCATCACCCAATGGGCTTATTAGAAATGCAGATTTTCAGATTCTATCTCTAATCCACTGAATGAGAATCTGTATTTTTATATTCCTAGGCAATTCATGTGCCCCACATTGGTTCTGCCATATACCTGTATTTCTCCAACTTCACTGACAATCAAATTGCTCCTGAAGTGTATTACCCACCCATGAACCTGCAGCCCAGGTCCTCATTTTCTGTAGCTCTGTCTATTACAACTGTCCCCCTTCAGGCCCAACCTTGGCTCTGGTTCCCCTGGGAGACCTTTTCCCTGACCACTCTGTCCCTTCTTAAGATGAAAACTTACCAACCTGCAAACTACGGATCACTTGCTCAAGCCCTACCTAAGCCTCAGCCTGGCTCAATTCCCACCTCTGCAGCTTCATAACTGAATGACCCTGAACAGGTCACTGAACCCCTGCATGCTGTAGTTTCCTGTCTTAATAACTGGGCTGATTAGGGAAAAACCTTCTAAAGCACTTAGATCCGTGTCTCTTCCCTGAATTTTTATTGACCTCTAACAGGCTTTCTAACAACAATTTAGATGAAAGAGGCCTAGATTAAGACCCACAATACTAGAAATTCTGCTTCCACCAAGGACAAACAAGAAGTAAAGGTGGGGACTGAGGTTGTGGCTCAGTGGTAGAGGGTTTGCCTAGCATGTGTGAGGCACTGGGTTCGATCCTCAGCACCATATAAAAATAAATTAGAGGTGTTGTGTCCATCTACAACTCAAAAATCAAAAAAATAAATAATTTTTAAAAAAAGAAGTAAAGGTGATCACAGTGTAGGGTCCCTCTTGGGCAAATTACAACTGTTTGAAGAGGTTTAATCATCTGCCCTCTTTCATTACTTGTTTAGAAAAATCAGCATCACCCAGGAACGCAGGCCTGGGTCATTGTGCCCAAGACAGGGACAACTCCATTCCTTCACAGCGAAGAGTGTCCATGGATTCTCTTTGAACTACCCAGGGCTACCTGACTGCCAAGCCCTTCTCTAGCGCTCCAGACAGGATGTGTGTGTGTGTGTGTGTGTGTGTGTGTGTGTGCGCGCGCGCGCGCGTGTCAGGGAAAGAGCTCCCGCAGGTTCCGTATGGAAAATGGTGTCCTTTCTCTCTTCCTCCAAAGAACTGCGCGGGACCCCATCCCAGCTGCAAACTGGCCCAGCCTGGCGCCGCTGCGAGTCCAAGCGAGGCGGTTGCCCTCTGCGGCAGACCGTGGTGCGCGCTCCCGGATCTAGCACCCCGCTTGCCCGGCAGCCTGCGCGCTCTCCCGGTGCAGCATGCGGGCGCTGTGACGTTCTCGGATAAATGCCGTGTAACTGTGTAGGCGAATGGGAGCTAAAAATAAGAACGGAAAATCTATCATTAAGGTATCATTGCGCCAGCGCAGCTATTTGAAGGCTCCCATGGTCCCCGGCGCCTGCGTTTGAAGCCCGCCTTCAGGCTTTGGGGGGTATTTGCAGAAAACTCCCAGCAGCTACTTGCCAGCCAGACCTCAGGGCTCAGGGGGTGGCGCCGGTAATTATGGCAACGCTCAAATAAAATATACGCTCACCTTCCCCCTCCCCATCTCACCCCCTGTGTTGTCCTCAGGTCGCTGGAGAAGCCTCCCGGAATGGGACTGGATGCTGAAATTTATGTGACCCGGCTGATTATGCAAAGACCAGGACAGAAGGCTCTATCATATCTATTTCGGCATCCACCTTCCTCCATCCACCTTGGATTAGAAAAATAAGTACCCGTGAGAGCCTATGGAGGAGAAAATGACAACTGGGACTTAACCCTAGGTCTACAGTGCGCCGCGGCGAGGCGCAAAGACGCAAACTCCCGGAATGGCGAGCCTCTGGGGTTCCACTGGGTTAAACGAAAATTGATCTGATTTGCTTTTTAATACCCAAAGGGAAGGAGGAAAGGGAGGGCAGTGTTTGTGTGAGTGCGTGTGCGTGTGCGCGTGTGTGTCCGTGCAGGGGGAGGAGGCTCCAAGGTGCAGCCTGCGCGTCGCTCTGCGCCTCGGCGGGGCTGCGTGCGTGTGTCCCTGTCCGCGCTGCTGAAACCGGCTCTTCGAGGGATCGGCGTCACATGACTCCGCCTGCCCCTCACCAGCGAGCAGATCGCCAGTCGCTCAGTTTGCCCGGAGCCGGGGGAGGGTCTGGCAGCATCTCCCGCGCCTCGGGGCTTTGCGAAGCGCAGAGATTCCACCGGGAATGATACATCTAGATTGAAGAAGCCTCAGCTCGGCGCTAGGTTCCAGAGTATAGATATTTGGGGGGAGGGGAGAGCGAGAGGGAACGAACGAGCGCCTGAGAGAGGCAGCGCGGCGCGCACGGACTGGGGGTTGCAGGGTGCCTCGCGGAGAAGATGTAAGCGCGTGGGGTATCGCTGGCCTCCGAGCACCATGCAGAAGGGGATCCGGCTGAACGATGGCCACGTCGCGTCCCTGGGACTGCTGGCGCGCAAGGACGGCACGCGCAAAGGCTACCTGAGCAAGCGGAGTTCGGACAACACAAAATGGCAAACCAAGTGGTTCGCGCTACTGCAGAACCTGCTCTTCTACTTCGAGAGCGACTCCAGCTCTCGGCCCTCGGGGCTCTACCTGCTGGAGGGCTGCGTCTGCGACCGCGCGCCCTCCCCGAAGCCGACACTCTCCGCCAAGGAGCCGCTGGAGAAACAGGTGAGGCGAACGCCGCGTCCTGACCTCCCAGCGCCCTGACCGCGGCCCCCTGGATTCAGGGCCTTTGACCAGCTATTGTGGCTGAACTTTGGCCCCTCTACTTTCCTCACCCTGGGCGCTCTGGGTGCCTCAGTGGGCGGAAGGGTGCCCCTGCGGCGGGCAGAGGGGGCAGGGACTGCGGGCATGGAGTAGATGTGGGCTGCGGCTGCCCTTCGCCTGATGAGCGCTGTGGGAGGCGGGGTCAGAGGGACCGAGACCTGGAGATGCAGAGGGAACTGGGGTCGGAAGGACCAGACCGAAACCTGGACCCAGGTTCTGCCAAAAATGTGCCCCCTGCCCCCAACCCCCAACCCCGATAGACCCGATCGTCTGCCCTAGACCAGGGGAGGTGTAATTCCCTGTGCTTGGGCATGGGAAGGGCGAGACAGAGGCATTCAAGTGCCACGGGCCCCTGTCTCACTGCAGCTGAGGGCCGAGAGCAACCTGCGCTAGCTCCGCCGAGTTGGGGGTTTGCGGGGCTGCAGGGTTCGGTTAGGTGGGATCGAGCGGTGGTGGGCTCCCAGCCTGCCCCTGGCCAGAGTAACAAACCTAGGGGTTCCAAAGACAGCGTTAATGCGCCGGGGCTAGGGCCAGGGCTGCTGCGGAGGCAGTGGGACAAGTGGGCGCTTCTCTCCTCCCCCGCCCCCTGCGCCGCCGCCGCAGTCGCCGCTATAGCGCTGCGCTCGCGTTTCCTGAGCTGCAAGGCTAAAGGGCCAGGCCTGGATCCGTCCGGGCCTGGGCCCAGAGGGGTGCGTCTTTGGCAGCCGCCAAGTAGGAACACTAAGCGCGAGAGATGTATCTTTAAGCTTGATATGCTCTCCAAGTGCATTTGGCCCCACTGACTCTGGGAAGATAAAGTAAATGATAGTGAGTTCTAAAATGTCACCACTGGGAGGGAACTGAAATCCATGGAGCCTAACCAGCAGGTTATTGGGAGACACTGAAACCCAAAGAGAGAGATTCACTTGTCTAGTGGCATAGCAGGAGTTGAAGCCACAGCAAGGTTTTGAGAAGACATCCAAATCAGATTGCAAAAGCCATTGCTGCATGCAGACTGGTGGCGGTTGAACTGGCTGAAATAGAAACATTGAAGTCTCCCACCTAATCATCAGAACATATATCTGAGTTCCATTTCTCTGGCACATCTCCCTTCTTAACCTTCAGCGCATGGGTGTTCGAAGATGGTTTCTGGGGACTGGGAAGCGTGGACAGGAATTTTTGAGGATGGGTCTCTGGGGATGTCAAGTCAGATGGCAAAACATGGAAAGAGTAGGCAGTTTCTTAAGCTCAAAACCCAAACAGAGCCTGGGAAAGGACTCACCTGGGAAAGAAACCCAGGCTGGGCCAGAGACCTGGCTCTCAGCCATTCTTAACTTGCCCTTCTCTGGCCAAAGTACACCTGTGTCTATCACCCCAGCCCCAACCAGGGCCTCTCTCCATGGCTCAGCCTCTGAGACCAGAGCCTGGAGCTGAGCTCCTGGGCTGGCAGGGAGGGAGAGGCAGGATAGCTAAGTTGGTGTGGGTTCACAGTATCTGTTCAGTCTCCCTGGACTTGAAGAGAGTCAGGCCTGAGACTGAATCTCAGCTCTATAATCTCCTGACTGTGTGATTTCAATTAACAAACTAAACTTCCCTGAAACTGTTTTGTAATCTATAATCTATACAATGGAGATAACACGGACCTTTTTTGAGGTTTTGAGAATACTAAAATAATGTATATGAAAGAATGCTCACAATACATTTTAGTGGGATCTAGATAAATTTCAGTTGAATCTGAATTATATCCATTTGGGCAGGCAGGATTATTTAAATCATTACAGGTTAAAGCTGAAAGGAATTTCAGAGATTGCACAACCTACTCTTCCCATTTTACAGACTAGGAAACTGAAGACAAAAAAGGGAAGGGAGTTACCCAACGTCACAGATCAAATCTAGCAGGATCAGACCTAGAATTCACCCAATGTCTAAGAATTCCTAAAAGTGAAACACCACATTGATTCCAGATCACCCAACTGTTTCTTGGTTTGGGTATTGAATCATGCAGGCAGTGGATCATAGGAGGGACCAGAGCACAAAACAGATTGATGATATGCACACATGTTCAGAGCCATTTCCCCAGAGCACTGCCAGTTAGAAATCCTCAGGTGGGTTCCCAAGAGGAGCCCTTCCCAGCACCAGGGAAGAGAGTAGGGTTGGGAGTAGCAGGTGATAGTTTAGTGAGTTTTGCTAAAGACTCATGTTTCATCTCCTATGCTTTTAACAATGTTTCATTTGACTCTAGAGAAAGTTTGACACGTGGGAAAGTAGATCCTGCTCCAATTCACAATTTTACCTGAGTAAAATTGATGGCCCCAGCATCAGCTCCTCATTTCTCTGTGACTTGGGTGTCTCATGGCACAAGCTACAGAGCCAATGTGAGAGGCTCCAGGTCACCCTGTGACAGACTTGAGCTCACCAGAATCCTTGAGTCAAAACCCACTGAGGTTGCCAAGGAGTGCCTGGGGCTAAGAGGCCTCAAAGAAACCATCCGTTTGACTGACTTAGCTAGTATCTGGTGAAGACTCGCTTTTAGTAGGGCATCATTTTTACCCAAATCCAAATGGACAGCTCCTTTCTTGAAGGACCAAGAATGGTATCTGAGGCAGAGAGACCAAGTCTTAACTGGGAACCCCCAAATGTCAGTGACAGAGTTGGGGATGAAGCACATAGTAGATGCACATGAAATGCTTATTAAACTGGACTTGGTGTATTCTATGTTAATTCCATATCTTATATCCTGAGAACTGACTGGGTGCTGAGCCCTGTGCTGGGACCTAGGCTAAGAAGTTGATTGTCATGGGTCCTGGGCCCCTGGGGAAGATAATACAGATAAGAATGAGTACCTCAACCTAAGAAGATACTCTATTTCCGAGATATGCAGGCTGTTCTGAGACAGGTACTGTGTACCAGCTCCATCCTAACCTAATGCCATCCCACCTGGCTGCACCCAGATCGGTCTGACTGCATCTGCCTGGGATCCCAGAGTCTCATGATGTCAGATTGGCACAGCCATGCCCTCCCCATTTCCCATGACAGCTACAAGGCACCTCCCTGGCCTGGGCCCAGCTTGCTCAGTCCTGACCTCCTTTCCTTGTAACCTTGCAACCTGCACACCAAAGGTCTGGTCGTATGGATTTAGCATTAGAGTTCAGCTTCCATAGAGATTGGCCCTTGGCGTTCCATACTCTGCTATGGAGTGGAGTCATGCAACACTGGCTTTTCCAAGCTCCCTGAAATAATGGTTGTATCCCCAGTTGCTCTGTGGCAAAACCCAAACAGACCAACCCCAGCTCTCCACTCACTTCCCCCACCCAGATGGATGTCAAAGTGTAAGCATCAGGCTCTGAGGATTCACCCGAGACAGAGGGAACATGGCAAATCTCAGCAGCCAGAGTCTCAGAACCCGACATGGGCAGAGGCTCTGGAAACTGGGGTCCTCTGGGTACTTCTCATTCACCCTTTCCTGGAGAAGAGATGAAGCCCTACTTGCCGTCCTCATCACTTATGGGACACTGTCCTACTTGGCCTGGCAAATCAGATCCACAACAGTCTGGAGGGTGTGACTATGCCCATTTTGCAGATGAGGAAACCATGTCCTAGCACAGCAGTGGCAGACCTGAAATTCATTTTCTGGCTTTCTCATTCTGCAGTTGTGCTGGCCTCAGCACAGGCAATAGCCTCCCTGAGCTGGAACACACTCAAGTCCTATGCTGATCGGGAACATGCAAACCCAAATGTGGAATAGGTTGCTCTAAAAGCAGCGCCCCTCAGGACATGGAAGACTGGACACTGGCAAACCGGTGGTGCCAACAGCTCAGTCTAGAGGGCTTGCACCTATAGGAAGCCAGCAAGAGTGCCCACCGTTCCAGCAGGTGTGGGGCCCAGATTAATTGCGTGGGGTACTCATCTGCCTGCCCCATTCCCCAGCAGAAATGAGGTTGAAAAGGCTCCCTGATCATGCCTTAAATGGGACAAAGAAAGACCTGTTAACTACCCCCTGCTTGGTGACAGTGGGGCAAAGTTAAGGAAATCAGCCTAAGCTAAACTCTCACTGTCACTGATTCATGCAGTGCACAGCTTGGCTCTCTGTGCCAGGCCTGGGCTAGGTCCCCCAGGCACAGAGAAGAGAACTTCATCCTCATCCTCCGAGCACCCATGGTTGAGTGGGGTGCTCTTCCTCTAGGCTCACCCCACAGTAACCTCCAAGTGCATGGAACACTCCCTCCCAAAGAGCCTGAGACTGTCCCAGCCCCTCCTTGGTTAAGAGTTCAGGGTGACCTGCTGTCCTGCTCCCTTTATTGAAGAGCTCCATCTTATCCCACCTCGCCCAGTTCCAGTTCCTATTCCAGGCAGCAAGCAGCCAGAGTGCTCTTTTGTTATTATTTTCATCTTATCTTTTAAAATGTTTTTGATTGACACATAATAACACATAATATTTGTACATATTTATGAGGTACAATGTGATGTTTTGATTCATGTATACATTGGGTGGTGATCAACTCAGGGTAATTAGCATATCCATCACCTTAAATTTTCATCATTTATTTATGGTGAGTTCATTCAGATTCCTCTCTTCCGTCAACTACTAGCTGAGGAACCCCACGAGATCCAACCTACTGACCCCTCTGGTCCAGCCCTGCCAACCCTCTGCTTCTTCCCCTCCCTTTTCTTCCCACAACTCCCCAAGGCCTCCCCTTCTCTCCCTTGCAGCTCTGGCAGAAGCTCTTCCCTCTGCCTGGAGTGATCTTTACTCTGCCTCCATGCCTTTCTGATGGCCAGCCCCTTCTCCTTCTGCAGGTCTTCTGCAGGTCTAAAAGTCTCCTCTCCTCCCCCTCCCTGCCTGCCCCAGGACCTGGTACAGCCCAGCACAGCCCCAGCTTCCTGCATTGAGTTTGTGTATAGCCCACTCTTCTTCATTCACCGCAGTGATGATGATGTCATAGCAGTCCATGATGATGTCATGCACTTGGCTGGCCATTTGGGAATGGTCCTTTCCCCAGTAGAACTAGGCTATGCATCAAGAGAGCATGAGACATGAAAGGAAGAAGGAACAGGGGTCTAGGATAAAGACTTCATCAAGAGATGCTCACATGGAGAATTGGCAGGACTGGTCCCACAGGATGGGATGGGGCCGATGTCAGGAACCCTGAAATTCACAATTTGCATTAGGCCACCAGACAGGCACACTGCAGCGAGAGGGAAAGGTTGGAGGAGGAGCTGGCTTGGGGCAGTGGGAGATGATGAGTCCCATCTTAGAAGGTCAAGTTTGAGAAGCTTGAGGGCAGATGTGATGAACATATTTAAGAGAGTCAAATGAAGACCCATAAGGAAAGTTGCATATGTGCTGAGGGGGATGAACCAAATAAAAGGGCATGTTCAGAGGCTCAGCAGGTGGCTGCCCTGTTGCCCAGAGCCCAGGGAATGAAGCCATGTGGCACCCAGGTGCCCAGCAGGGGATACACGGGCTGGCCCAGTTCAGAGGCAGCTGGGCAGAGCCTCACCTGGTCCCTTGGGTTCTGCCTGCCTTCGACTCTTGGCTATGAGCCCCTGCTTCCTCTTCTCCAAGTGTTGGGAAGGTGAAATTCCTGGTTCATCCACGCTCAATTTCAGCGTCTCAACCCTGGCAGGCAGGTATTGCGGCTCCCACTTCACAGGGGAGGACAGAAAGCACAGAGGCTTTGCCAAAGCGGCATCAAGAGTAGGGTTTGAAATTTTCTCCCTCCCAGTCATTCTGGACAGGTTGTCTAATTCCCCTGATCTATGATTTTCCTGCCTCCATCAGAGGAGCCCTGGGGGCCACACCCCTACACCATCAGAGCAGCCCCATTTTAACTGTTTATGTATTAGGTTTCCACCTAAGAACCCATCTTTATTAATGATTTTTAAAAACATTAATAACTTCATCAGAATTACTACTAAATGCTCTTCAGTTCTGTCATATTATGGATGCAGATTTAAATGTATTTAATTTTATAGTAGAATGCTTTAAAACATAGGAACAAAAATACTGAATAATAACAATAGATGCTATTCATCAAGCCCCTACCTTGCGCCAGGCACCAGAGTGCATGTTTTACATACAGCCTCTCCCTGCATTATTCCAATAGCCCTATCAAGTTAGCACTGTGGCCCCATTTCCAAAATGTCAAAACTGAGGCTCATAGATGTTGGCTAATTTGTTCAAAGTTAGAGAGCAAATATGTGAAGAACGTGGCACCAGGTCTGCCCAACTCTCAAACCCGTGCTCTTCAGCCACAAAGGCAGCATAAGACTGCTGAGGAGCTTGCTCTTACCGTCCTCTGCCAGGATAGATGGAGAAAAAGAGAATCAACAGCAAGTGAAAATATGTCAGAGCCACTCCTGGGACTTGTGAAGGCGGCTTTTGTTTCTGCTTGGGTGGAAATCTTGCCACTCTGAATCCCATGATCAAGGGGAAACACTCCAAGGCAGCCATCCACACCCCACAGTCCGGTTTCCCTGGAATCTGTGGGAGCTTGGAGCTGGTGCCCGCGTTCACGCAGCCAAGAACAGAACTCAGCCCCCTGATGTTTAATGCAGGAGCACTGGTGACGTGTGGACTTGACAGGGGCCCAGAACACTGCCAACGCCCAAATGCTTCCGTGAGGGCGACTGTCGTGCAGGGAGCAGCTGGGAGGCTCAGGCACCCCACGCCCAGTCCCTCACACAGAGAGGAGTGCGCAGCCTCCATCTCCAACTCCAGCCCCTTCACTGAGGAATTCCTCTGCCTCTGACTATGAAGCAGCACGAGGGATTTCCAGCTGGGTTTCCGGTCCTCCCAGCTGTGAATCCCGGCTCTGTCACCTCCTGCCTTAGGAAGGTCTTCAAGTTCTGAGTCTCAGTTTCCCCATCTCCATGTTAAACTGGGTTCTGTATGAGAAGCAGCACGTTGTAGTAGTTAGAGCTTCAGCTTTGACCTTTAGGACAGTAAGGCTTTTTCTCAAAGAAGCAATGGCCCAGGTGGCCTGGGTCTCTGGCAGGTGTGAAGCAAGTCAACACCCAGCCCTGACCCTGAATATAAAGATAGGATGGGAATCTGAGCTCAGAGAAGCTGTGAGCTCCTGAAAAAGTCAGAGCAAACCATGTCCCTGAAACCAGGAAAGACGATTGCTGCAGTGCACTCCTTCATCCCTAGCAGCCACCAACCCTGTCTTTTTACCTCCCAAATAGCTCTCTAATTCATCCACTCCTGTCTCTCCCTTCGTGCACCCTAGTTTAGGATGCTATCATCTGTCATGTGCACTCACACAGTAGCCTCATCTGTCGTGTACTGGTCAGGGCGAGCTGGGTTATGCTACAGTAACAACCAGCCCCGGATCTCCATGAACACAACTAAGCTATGTTTCTTGCTCGTGATTTACCTCCACTGCAGGCTAGCAGGAGGAGGAAGCTTATGGTGACTGCTCAGGGGCCCAGGGTGGTAGAGGCTGCATCCTGACACCAACCCCCACAATCACCTCAGCTGTAGGGAGGGGATGTGGCAGATATTTCTTTCACTTTCAAAGCTTCTACCAGGAGGGATTTACTGTGAGCACAGTTCACTGGACAAGGCTTCTATCAGAGAAGGGAAGAGCCGACCTACCATGTGCCTAAAGAGCAGAGCACCAGCAATCCCAAGAGCACACTTAGCATCTGCCATCTCCCCCTGCATCCTTCCAATCCACTGTCCTCTCTGCAATCAGAACCATCTTCCTAAAACACAAAGCTGATCATCACACACAGCAGCTGGAGAGAAAGGCAAAGGAGCCCTCATGATGGTTACTGAGGAGGCAGAGAATGTGCAGAGTTAACTGGGCTCACGCTTCAAGGGAGAGGATCTTGCCAGGCCTGCCTTCCTTTCATTAACCTCAGGAACCACTGAGGCATGTGACCACTGCCTCTGTGACCAAGTGCCACAGAAGCATTTTGGCCACTGGGCTTCCCCGGAATGAACAAGGAAGGGGATTTTAAGGCTGAATTGTCATCCTGAGGTTGTTAACACTTCATTGGTAGCATTTGCTCAACAGAGATTGACTGGTACCTCCTAGGAGCCAGGCACTGGGAGGATGGGGGCAAGGTCTCCCTGGAGGAGCTCACCATCCAGTGAGGGGCAGGTGGGAGACAGATAAGGACAGGGCAGCAATCGCATCTGGAGCGCAGGGGTGGGGGCAGGGGAGACTATGGGAGACTAATAAGGGCACTTCCCCAGGTTGGAGAGCTCAGGAAGAAAGGGGCATGTCAGACAGGGCCTGTAGGTAGGACGGAGCCCAAAACCACCTCCAAAGCCTGTGTGCCATTCTGCGGAGCCTGGGTCTTGCCAGCGCATAGTGGGGAGTCACCAGGGCTTTGAGTCGGAGGGGGCTACTCCCCTCTCTGTTAGGAAGGCCCCTGAGGGTGGAAGGGAATGGGAGAAAAACCCATCAGGAGGCAGGAGGCCCATCAAGCAGAGGCTGCAAACCAAGCAGTGACAGAGAACTGAATTTGGGGAGCACTAAAGGCCTGCCTGTCACTTTCATTCCAAGTGTTGTGAATGCAACATTGAATCTTCTACTTTGGCACTGCATGGTGCCACTAAAGCCATGCAGAGCCCAAGGGGCTCGAGACTGTGCCCCAGGTTCTCCGGGGCCACCCACAGCCTGGGTTGGGGCCGTGGTGGGGAGTGTCACGATCTCACCCTGTGGGAAGATATTGCCTCCACAGCTTCTTAGCCAGCCGTGCACTTGGACAAAGCACTGTTTCAGGTTGCAAAGTCCATCTTGTTAGCCATACCGTCCACCAGCATGGTAACCCTGCGGTTACTGCAGTTCCACTCAGGAAAGACATGATCTTCACTGGGCAGAGGAAACTCAGATCAATGGAGTTCCCTCTCCCCACAGATAGCTGTGGAGGGTCTGTTTTGTGCTCTCGCTGCTAAATGTCAGTCAGAACTTGAACCAGACCCCCCCTGTTCTAAGTTGATTGGTCAGTGGACTTTCAGACTGATTGTTAAATTAAGCCATTTTTACTTTAAAGACTAGATCTTATTATTCCCACAGAGCTAATGCAGTTTCTTTCCTTTGGAAAATGAGATAATTATTTTCCAAAAGATACCTCCTAGTTGAACTTTGATTTTCTTCAAATTGGAAAATCCAATTCAGATCTTAAAATCAAAGCCTTTCGAAACTGGTTTTAGAAGACTGAATGGATGAATTTTTAGCAACATTAGCTGGTATGCCAAAAATCCATCTAGAAATGCAGAGAGGCCCAGCCTAGACTAACTTTTCCTGTCAGACTACACAGTGAAATATAACCAACTTTATCTAAATGCCTCCTGGGCTCTTATGAAGACTTAAGGTAGTGAAATCATTTGGAAGAAGCTGGTTACCTGCAGCTCCTCAGCCTGCCCAGTGTCCCCTTACCTGAACCCACTATTGCTCTTCCATCCCCTGTCCTCCCTGAGATCTGGTGGATGAGGTGCATCTTCCCTGCCCTCAGCTACACTGGTTGACACCTGGGCTCCCTTCACCTCTGATCAGAGCTGCAGGCAGTGGGAACCGGCAGAGGGAGAGTGGGTAGAGTTTCAAGAAAAGAGCAAGTCCAGTGAGGACTTAGGTGAGGACAGTGAGTTATTACATCTGAGAGCTTCCTGGTGGCCAGGGTAAAGAGGGAAACAGACTAGCTAGACTCTCACTGCCTCATGGGTGAAATGAGCACAAGTACTTATATCCTAGGGGCTTGCATGAGAACGACCCGCAGGGAAATGATGCTGACCTTGAGGGCAGAGCCCCTGCAAATGCAGGGGCCTCCCCCTGTCTGCTGTTCCTGCTGGATCTCAGGGCATGCTGAGCATACTCAGTGAAGACTAGTAAAGCTCAGAAGGCTAGATTGATGGGTGTCCTGAGTGAGGGGTGTCCTGAGTGAGGAGTGTCCTGGTGACCAGACAGTGCAGGGTGCAGCCTGAAGCCTGGAGTGTGAGAAGCTGAGAGAATGGCCAGAAGATGCTCCAGGTCCATCACTCACTCAAATAGCCAGTGCCTCCATTTATTTTAAATTTTACAATTGGTGGTACATTACCATGACTTGGTATTTGAACGATACAAGAAAGTATACAGTGACAATTCTCCTTCCCACCTCCCCTCATTAGGTAGTCATTACCTATTCCTTGTGCATTCTCCCAGAGAGCATATATATGCAAATATGTACCCAAATATATGCACGTGTACATAATTGTTATGCAAATTGTGATATACAATAAACACTCTTCTACACCTTGTTTTTCTTATTGTATAGTGGAGATTATTATGAGTATAATGTGATTGTCCTCATTCCTTGTTACAGTTGCATAGTACTCTGGTTTTTAGAAAGTCTCCTCTTGAGGGATATTTGGATAATTTAAAGTCTTTTGATGTTGTAAACTTAGCTGTGGTTAATAAACAGTTTTTTGCATGAGTTATTTCTAGCCAGGTTTTTGGCAGAAGTGGAAGTTCATACCTTCATTCAGCAAATATCTGGAAGGGTGGTTGGTAGGAAGGTGAAGGGCAGGCTGCCTGGGGTACAATGACACATTGAAAGATGTTTGTGCAGGACCAGCCAAGTGTGATAGCCACTCCATCTGTGGCCATGGCTTCCAGGGCATGAAGTCATGTACTATACACTAAAGCAGACCATTGGGTGAGCAGACCTTGGCTCCAACAAGGTCCGCTTGGAAGCCGACTCTGAGGGAGAGACTGTCACAGGGCTTTTAAGCTCTGTCACTGCAGTTATATCCCAGGTCTTCTCCACGCCTGGTGGACCAGGCAGGAAAGATAGTAGGGCACACAGGATGGCATGTGGGAGGCTGCTCCCTAGAAGCAGACCTCCATCCTCATGGCTCAGACCCCATAAGGGACCAGGGATCTGGCAGGGTCCCAGGACAGGCACTCAGCTTGGGGAAAAACAGGAGTCTTGGTTTAGCAAGCAAGGCCCTGGGACTCAGACTTGAGAACTTAAGGGCAGAGGTTAGACAGAAAGAAGTCCACTAGGAGCTGGGAAGAAGATCCTGAGATGGGCTCCTGACCCCATGTGAGACCCCGTCAGGTGAGATAGGGGTGAGTGGCAGGGCAGGTGGGTCCTTCCTGCCTGGATTAGTGTGGGAGCACCAGTGGACCAGAAAACTGATATTGCCATCAAGTAGGCCCTTCAGGAAATCCCACCCCCAGTGAGATCCCCACTGTGTTCCAGGTGGCAGGTGAGTGCAGCCAGACAGGGCACGCCAGCACTGATGAGCTTGCACTGCATTGCAGAAGCTGCGAGAGTGGCCAGAAGATGCTCCCGGGATAGTCTGTGAGAGCCAGAGGACAGGCGGCTTTCCTGGGATGTGGAGAGAGAGCTGGAGTACATGGCAGGGATCCTGGATGGATGTCCCCTTACTGAAGGAAGGAAAATGAGGGTGAACTCCAGGCCAAGACACACACACACACACACACACACACACACACACACACACACACACACCAGGTTCTCTGTAGCACAGCTTCTGTCTGCACTGGGACATTGAGCAGCATCTGGCAGAACAGACTGGCTGAAGCCAGGACCAGCTGGGACCTCAGCCCAAAGGTTGCCAGGAAGGAAGACACCAGGTCCAGGTCGGGGAGAGGCCAGCCCTACCTGACAAGGGCAATGGAGAGGGACCCAGTAAAGGGTGGGTTTTTCCCAAAGCCATGACATCCATCCTCAGCCAGGCCCAGCCTACCCCTCCTCCTGGAGAATGCAATGAGCAGGGCCCAAACTGTGGGTCTGAATTCCCAAAGACAGGATGAATAACAGACAGCAACAGAAAGGGCAGGAGGCTGGAGGGGCTGTTTACTGGTCCAGGCACAGAGTCAGAGAGTTTACAGCACAGATGGAGCAGGGAGCAGTGGCCCATGCCTGTAATCCCACCCACTCCAGAGGTTGAGGCAGGAGGATTACAAGTTCAAAGCCAGACTCAGCAACTTAGTGAGACCCTATCTCAAGATAAAAGATAAAAAATAAAAATCTCAGTGGTAGAGTGCCCTGAGTTCAATCCTCACTCCCACAATAAATAATAAATAAATAAATAAATAAATTTAAATAAATACAAAGGAAGATAAGCCCACCCGTGCCCCCATTCCAACTTATTCCACTGCCCATGCATTAGGAGCAAATTCATGCCACCTACTTTGTGGTTATGCTATTAGCTATTAGCCCACTAATTAATAAGCTGGGCTTATGCATATGGCAACCCATTCATCAAAGAAGGGCTGCTGTGTTCGGGCCAAGGCCTGCTGCCAAGCTTCAGAGGTATTTCATAGTCAGAAATCATTTCTTTGAAAGCAACATGAGTCCACTCAAAGTGACCTAAGCAAAATACTGACCACGGTAATTAATGGAACCCAAACAGATGAGGAACCCTCCTGCCCCACCCTTGTCCCCATCACTCTAGTGACATTGTCTCCTGTCTGCTCATTCTCTGTGACCCCTCTGCTTCCTTCTTGTCTCGGCCTCACACTCAGAGGTCAGTATCGCGGTCTTTGTCACCCACAACAAAGACGCGATCCCTGGAATGTGTATGCAGCTCTTTATCTTGCCCCCCCGTTTCTTTCTCTTTCTTCCTCCCGTTTTCCTCCCGTTTCCTCCCCACTCCCGTTTCCTCCCTCTTCTTCTTCCCTTTCCCGTCACAGTGTCTCCTTCTCCGTCTCCGTCTCTGTGTCTGTGCGTGTACGTCTCTCTCTTTCTCTCTCTTATACCCTCAGTTGACCAATCACAGAACTTCCACGTGAAGCGTGCACGGACAAGCAGACAAGGAATTAAAGCACGAACCAGACACACGTGTGGCCAGTTTACAACCAACCAATAGGAATAACTTTAGCAAAGATACACCTGTTTGCTCCGTGGCAACAGCAAAACTGGCATACCGCCAGGCGCCATCTTAGCATAGAGCGGGGTACCCAGAATACCCCGACAGGTCAGCACACACAGCTACCCAGGCTGATCTCTCCATGTCACTGCTCTGGAATCCAGGAGCCCCTGGCTGGGTGGCTCTGGACATGCCTCTGCAGCTGCTCCAGGTATCTCCGTCTGTGGGTCTGAGAAGGTGAGAGTGTTTCTGGTGCAAAACAGTGCTCCTCCCTCAGGGGCTCGGGCACCAGGTGACATCAGAACCAGTTGGGAGCTTTGAGAAATACCAGAGCCCTGCTCCCCGCTCTGCTTTCATGGGTCTGAGGAGGCCCTAAGCATCAGTGTTTCTTTAAGCTCTCAGATATCACTGATGTGCAGACAATGCAGACCCCGCACTGCAGAAGCGGAGACAGAAAGCTGAGTGTGAGGCTGGCCTTGATGGGAATGGACAGGGCTGCAGGATCCCGTGGCAGCCTGCCTAAGCCATGGTGAGGGACATAAGCTAAGGGCTGATCAGGAGGAGCACCCGGGCCCTCCTGGAAGCACCTCCCCCTGTGGTGTGTATGTTGTCATTCAAGCCAGAAGGTGAACTGGCTTCTACTGGAGGCTCAATCCATCTTGGTCAACTTAGTGAATTATCAGTCACTCAGAGGAAAAGATGTGGAAAGTTTACTTGTTACTACTGACACCACCTGTGTATCCTGGACCAAGACAGGTGTTACAGTCCTGCATATTGGCCAGTGAGGAAGCCAGAACTCTGGGAGATGGAAGTTTCTTTGATATTGGTACCAGGGACTTCCAAAACCCAGGTCCTGAGACAGGAGGGGAAGTAGATCCAGCCCAGACTGACTTTGAGTGGGGAGGAAATACCTGAGGTGCAGGGGGAGAGGAAATGGGCAGGAACCAAGACACAAGAAGAGACAGAGAGCCATGGAAAGAGCAGAGGGTGGGCATGATACTTTTCCAGGCACAAAGGACCACGGGGTGGGTTCTATCTAGAACGTTGGCTCATCCAAGCCAGAGGCAGCCTTGCTCCCTGTAGAGGGGAGATGACCTTTCCCTGGGACCCCAGAGTCACCACTGAAGGCAGTAAGGCCATCTCAAGTGTGTCAGCACCAACATCCCTCAGGCTTCCATCTTTCCTTCCAGGGCAGGACCCAGCATGAGCCCCACCCCAGGGTGCAGCTGCCCTTCTGGGGTAAGTACCAGCAAAGGAGGAGGGGGTTCTGAGTACCCCTGAGGAGGTTGCACCCTGACTTCCGCACACTCCTGGGCAGCCCCCAGGCACCCATGAGATGGGCATTTCACACCCTC
>JAJEJO010003825.1:205303-225929 GCA_020662805.1 Glaucomys volans | reverse complement strand
TGGCTATTTCCTACAATATGTTTATTATTTCACATCAGCCTCTACAACAATCTCTGTATGTGCTGTATGTTGTTAGTAGCACCAGTGATCAGATTATATTATCTATAGCTCTGCCTCTGTGAAAAGAATCTCAAAATATACATTGTGTGTAGTGTAGAGCAATGTATCTCCTCCCTAAAAAATGACTACAGGGTTTATCATTGAAAATGTCTGCACTAACAATCATTTTCTGGATTACCATCATGGCAACCAAATAGCATTTCAATATATATCAATATACTCTTCTTTTTTAGAAAAAAACATATGCATTATGCATAGCAAGATAAATTTATGAAAACCAAAAGCTATATTCTCAGTATCAAATTAGCATCCATTTATTTTCTTTTTCACCCCACACTCGGGTCTTCACCCAATGTATATACCTATATATGCTAATTTTCTCCAGAATCAAATTCTTTCCACTCTTAAAGTAGTGATGTTTCATTTGGGAAACTCAAACTGACAGCATATAATGCAATGAATCACTGATGGGAAAAATAATGAATAAGATGGAAAATGTTTTTAAAAGTTGGGTAAAATTTTACAGTTCTCCATTCTTGGTGCAAGGCAAGAGGCTTCTGTGACACAGAGTAAAGTAACCAACAGAATTCTGAGTCCATTTTCAATTTTTTAAGACTGGCAATCACACTTGGAGATGAAAAAAGACACAATTTGACAAGAATGTGCTGGGAGAATACTGACTTCCAAAGATCCAGGTTTCTCCATGAGATATCAGAATCACCTCAAAATGAAATTTTAAAAAACCTGTGTTCATATCACAGTGATGAGAAAAATCATTGCTGAAATTTAGAAAAAAAAATCCTTAAAGGGAGAAAAAAGAACATCCCCCATAGGAAAGACCAAAAGAAGTACATGGACTCTAACCAAAATTCAGATCCTCTTTTTGTGTGAGTGGTTGTTTGTATGGTGTCAACCACATATTTTCTAACAGGGCAAGAACAACAACAGCACAGCTCTCTAGGGTGAAATAAATATTGTTCTGGATCCTCTACAATTTTAATTAAAAAGTATGAGCTGATGGACTTCTGAGCAAATATGCAAAAGAGGCAACAGATAACAAAAGTAAACAGAATGGAGTTTGTACTAAAATTGGAGAAATGAACCAAAGAATAAAATTTAAATTCTAGTTCTTTTTAAAAAGTAAATAAATAATGTGGTAAAGCATGTTATACATTCATCTTCAGAAAAAAATGTGTGTAATGTTTAATTTATTATACCTGACCGAAAATATGTCTATTGTCCAATTTCAAAAGAAAGAAAGCTTATTTTTTTTTCTTTTGCAACACTTGCATTTTCTCCATTGTCATTTTGCCTCTTCTAACATGCCATGATATGGAAAAATTACATAGGAATGAGAAGAAACACAGAGGCAATCATGTATTTAACACAAGGATGTTAGAATTATTGGCATAACATTTATGACAAATGGCAATTGGTAGGTGAAAGAGACTGGCAGGCCTATGGGAATCTCTCTTGGAAATATCAAATGATCTGAATGAGAACCTTGGGGAAAAGCAGGTTTTCGTCATGTCTATGCACCTGTGACGATTTCCAGTGTTCAGTGATAGTAAGGAGCAAAACCGCAGGATTGTGAGTCAGAGGACATTTTGGTTCAGCAACTGTAAAATCAGAGTGGAAGTTCCTTCCTTCCCTACCAATTCCCCCAATGCCTACATTTAGAGTGGTGGAACATAAATTAGATTTGTCTCTGACTATCTAAGGTGTTGAATTATCCTTTTATGATAGGTCTAATATATTTTATGTAAGTTGAATTTTAATAAATTACATTGAATATTGATATCAAACAAAAAACATCTTTCCATGACTGAATATCCTGTTCCCACCAATACTTCATCATCTGCTAAAAATTGTGGAAGCAAAGAAAGAATGCATGGCTCATTTGGTCCCACTGACCTATCCATACACTTTTGGAGACATGTCATTCCAGCAACTGCAACACACTAGTAAAAGGAAACACCTATTAAAAAAACAATAAGAGAGGAGGGTAGAGCACCCAACTTTACCTTAGGGCATTTTATACTTGATCTAAACCTTGATTTGGGAGGAAGAAAATTGTGGATCAAATAATGTTTCTATCTGGAAAATGGTCATTTATTTTCTGGAAAGTTTGAACTATCTTGAGGCTAATTTCACAAGAAGAAAAGAAAGAAGGAAAGAAGGAAGGAAAGAAGGAAGGAAGGAAAGAAGGGAGGGGAGGGAGGGAGGGAGGGGGAGGGAGGGAGAACTTTTTCTTCTATTGAAGAATGGAAACAACACAAAACAAAAATAAAACTGAAATACCTTTCATAATTTACATGGTCTTATGTCATCATATCACAGGCATTCAATTAACTAAATGTAGAACTATACCTGGCATTCAAAATAAAACAAGAATTTCATTTTAAAGGCTCATAAATGGATCGTGGAATGCTGACATAGGAACAAAATTATCTCAGTTATGAGGGCGAATTTTTTCAAATAAATCAAGATATGCATGACATGTCCGAGGCACATTAGTGAGATAATATGACCGTGTCCCACCTGTGGTTTTCCCCACCCAGCACCCAGGGTGTATAAAAGGTAGTTGGCAGACAGTGACATCCAGACTCAAGTCACCTGAACAGAAAGTTCCACTCCTGACAGCATGAGCTTCTACTATGGCAACTACTATGGAGGGCTGGGCTATGGCTATGGTGGCCTAGGCTGTGGCTATGGCTGTGGCTATGGCTGTGGCTATGGTGGCCTAGGCTGTGGCTATGGCTGTGGCTATGGTGGCTATGGTGGCTATGGCTATGGATGCTGCCGCCCACTCTGCTACAGAAGGTGCTGGTCCTATGGCTTCTACTGAGGAATTTCCACAGCTGCTGAGCCAATTATCTGTGACCTGCTGATTCACTAGGAATCATCTCCAACTTTCTTCACAGTAGAAATGTTTAAATGTCTTCAACAATATCAACTATACCAAACTGAGAAGAATGAGTGGAATAGCTACCTGTTTTAATTCATTCTTATCTCTTGGATGGTGTGATGATTTGGAGAAAAGTTTTCCTTTGAGAATTATCATTATAACACTATGTAAAATGTGATCAAATTTGACTCTCAATGTGTAAAAAATGCATATTGTGAAATAAACTATTTTGCTGGAAACATTGCTGTGTTATAATTCTATTAAGTTGTCTCCATCGATGCGCCGTGTCTATTCTGCATTTGCATGTGTTTATCCATTGTCCACTTATGGCAATGTGGGAGAAAGAAAGAGCAAATCAGAGCTCTTTTGTGGCAATTAAGTATCTAAAAATTAATGGGGGAAAATATGAATTCTTTCCAACATGTCAGACAAAATCCATTCTTTTATTTGTCTTTTTATCTGTCTTAAAATTTCCCTTTGGTTGTAAGTTTTTAAAATGGCACTTTTCTACAATAATGTTTGTATTTCACATTAGATCTTTTAAAAAAAGTTTTTGTATTTATACACTTTGTGTGGTTTGGCTCATCGGTGATTTAGATTATACCAGCTCAACCTCTGTTTCTTGAATTAAATATGTATGTGTGCTGTATGTATACACAAATCAATAGATATTGATAGATATAGATATAAATATATAAAGATAGTGATATGAATATATAAAGATAAATATCTTCACCTTTATCTTTCATATATATGTATCTTTATCTTTCATATATATATATATATATATATATATATATATATATATATATCTCCTTCCTAAGCAATGACTCCAATCTTCATCATATTGAAATTGTCTGCACTAATAATGACGTTCTGGATTACCATCATGGCAACTAAATTGCACTTCAAAATATCTCAGTTTAATCTGTTGTTGAGAAAAATCCATGTATTATGCACAGCAAGATAAATTTATCAAAACCATGAGTTATTTTCTCAGTATCAAATTACCATTAGTTTATTTTCTTTTTCACCCCAAAGTCTTATCTTTACAGAATATAGAGGCCTACATATACTAATTTTCTCCAGAATCAAACTCTTTCCACTCTTAAAGTACTTAAGTTTCATTTGGAAAACTCAAACTGACAGCATTAGTTGTCACACATGAAATGTGACAGGGAAAGTAAAGAATAAAGGTACCAATACTCTGGAAAAAGCTGGTGAAGGGGTGAAATGGGCTGTTTGAGGATCCAGGCAAGAGGCCACTGTGACAAAGATTAGCAGTATCATTCTGGGTCTATTTTTCTTTTCCCATTCTTTTTTTTTTTTCTTTCAGTGCTAGCAAACCATTGTTGGAGATATTGGAGATCCCAAATTCTTAAAAGCATTCTGAAAGTACACTGAACTTCACAGAGGTGTTTTAGAAATTCTAAAGTGGCTTGGCTCAGTTTTCTAAGACATCAAGCAGAAGTTTTTAAAAATTAGACAGAAATTTTGTCCTTATCACAGTGGTGAGAAAATAGTCACTAGAACTCAAGAAGTGCTAAGAAGACTTCTTAACTGAAGGAGACACAGAAGTATCCCCTATTGGCTCCACCAAAAACAGTAAACAGACCCTAGCCAAAATTCCAGCAGCCTGGTTTTATGTTAGTGTTTATGTGAATTAGGGTCTTTGGACCATTTCAATAGCCCAATAGTAATAAAAACAACCAAAAATTGTATGGTGCAATATAATATTGTTCTGTATCTTCTATGATTTTAATGCAATGTCCTGGGCCTATAGAACTATGGAAGTATGCAAAAGAAGCACCAAATTACAAAAGCTAACCACACCATGAGCTACATGTTGGAGCTTGCAGACAAGAAATTTTAAAATATTCATGAATGAAAAATACAAGGAACTTCAAGGAAACATATAAAATGAGTGTTAAAATAGTAGAAATGTGCCAAATAATCAAATTCAAATTCTTACAAAGAGCAGGTGCATAGTGTATCAAGAGTTTAATAAATTTTTCTTCAGAAAAAATCTCAGTTATTAAACTTAAATCCAGGTTTGTAAAAATAATTTGACTGACTTAAAGAAAGAAAAATAGGAAGGTAAATTTTGAAGAGTATGCAATATGTGTCATATCTCATGAACTGGTTAAACATCCATGTAAATGAAGTTCTGCAGGGGAGGAAAGAATGAGACATAAGACATTTAGTTGGAGAAAACAGTATCACTTTCTAAAACTGTTGAATAGCATCAACCTACTAATCAATTCTAAGCACTATGCTCTGTCAAGAGGGATAAATCCAATCAAAATCACATGTAGTCATAACTGAACAGCTGAAAAGTATATGCAAAGCCAAGAACCTAATGAAGCTGGAGTAAAGAATCAGATCATCTACAAAGAGAAGCAATAATGCTGACTATAATCTTTTCCACAGAAGCAAAGGAAGCTGAAGTAAATTAAAAATGGATTACATATAACTATCAATCTAGAATCTCATGGTCAAAAATGTCCAGTGAATAAAATGAAATAAACATTAATAAAGCATAAATAATTTTTTGAAAATAAAATTAAAATAAATGTTTCTAAATAGTAGTGAGAAAATACATTTCACTGAGAATGAATTATAAGAAAAAAATTGAGTTTGGGGGCCAAAGGAAATAGGTCTGGTTAACCTAGATGCCCTTCAATAGATGAATGGATAAAGAAACTGTGGTATATATACCCAATGGAATATTATTCAGCCATAAAGAATAATAAAATTATGAGATTTGCAGGTAAATGGATAGAATTGGAGAAAAATCATGTTAAGTGAAATAAGCCAATCCCAAAAAACCAAAGGTGGAATGATTTCTCTTATAAGTGGTTGATGACACATAGGGGGGTGGGGGAGTTATGGGAAGAATGGAGAAGGGATGGATTTTATAGAGGAAAATGAGGGGTGGAGAGGGAGTGGGGAAGAAAAGATAAGAGAATGAGACAATCATCTTTACCCTATGTGTATGTATGAGTAGGTAAATGATTCTACTTTGTGTACAATCAGAAAAATGATAGTTGTACTCCATCTGTGTACAATGAACTAAAATTATATACATATATATATACACACACACCCACATGTATAAATAAAAGCATGGGCAGTTAAAGAAAAAATTAATTGAAAAATACAGATAAATATTAATTACATTTAAAATCGGTCACTATTTCTTTGGGCAGTTAAATAGACCCAGATTGACTTTTTAGGACAGAAGTAGGAGTAATATATATTGCAATCTACTGTAATAATTCAGTGGATCTGGAAAAGAAAGATTGTACAGAAGTTCAGTGAATAGTGAAGCAGAGGGAAATGCTAAACTTTTACAACTGTTTGCTTCTAACTATCCACCCAACCAACCCAAGCCTGTTTTGATAGATCAGTCCGAGAAGGCAGAACTTTCCTGTAAATAGCTAATCAATATTTTAGTTCTACAGACTTTCTGCCCTGTCTCCATTGCTCAGCTCTGCCACTGGACCGTGAAAGCAGCCACAGACTGTACATAAAGGAATCGATATGAATGTTTTCCAGTAAAATTTTATTTGATATGAATGTTTTCCACAGTAAAATTTTATTTGTCAAACAAGTTGTAAACAAGAGTTTGCATACCCCTGGGTCCAAACATTATTCAACAGAAGTTACTCTTTTTTCAACCACTTTTAGGATAGAAGTACACATCTCTGCCCCTTGAAGTATGATTATCAGTGTCACTTGTTCTTTCCTTGCTTTGGGCGGGTTACATCTTTGCCCTTTGGCTTTGGGTTTAGCAATGTTATTTGCATTGGTGAAATGTTTATCAGAATGTATTGAGTAGAGATTTGTGCATGCACTTCTGGATTTTCTTGTTACTCTCCTTCTTTTTTACCTGGAAGATGCCCCAGGATCTGCCAGACCAAGGAAGATAAGAAGCTCATGAAGAAGGTTTGAGACCAACTTGACAGATAATGTTAGCCAAATCCCACGCTGATCCAAAACCATTTCAGCAAGACATACACTAATTCTAGGTGACACTGAAGTTTCTTTTATTAGTGCAAATTCATTATATCAAGAACTGTCTTAGAAGCTGGGCGCGGAGGCGCATGCCTGTAATCCCAGTGGTGGGAGAGGCTGAGGCAGGAGGATCACGAGTTCAAAGCCAGCCTCAGCAACTTAGCGAGGCCCTAAGCAACTCAGTGAGACCCTATCTCTAAATAAAATACAAAAAAGGGCTGGGGATGTGGCTCAGTGGTGGAGTGCCCCTGGGTTCAGGTTCAATCCCTGGTACAAAAAAAAAAAAAGAAAGAAAGAAAGAAAGAAAGAAAGAAAGAAAGAAGAATAGCAAGAGAAATGTAAAAGTAGCATAGTACATAAGTTCATAGTGGTATATTTTCAATACTCAAAAATCAGAAATACAAATGACTTCAAATAATAGAAAAGATATATTGCAGTGTATTTGTACAATGGATATCTTATATAGCAGTTAGTTATTGACACAAAAATAAAATTTTGTGAATCTCATTTAAAAATACGTTGCAAAAGAAGTCAAATGAAAATACCTGATTTACACAAAGCCATTTGTATAAGGTTCAACAATTTGACAAAATAGACCCATTGCTTCAGAAAGCAGGAGACATTAACATGTAGGGCTGGTGCCAAATGACAAGGGGGCACAATAGGAGTCATCTGGGATATTAATGCCATCTGGGATACTGTGTTACCTTTGAAGATCTAATTAGAGGAGTATTTTCTCTTTGATATTTCATCATTTGTTCCAACTGATGAACCCATATTGATACATTATTGTTAATTGAAGTACATAGTTTACCCTGGACATTCTATAGGTTTTGACAAGTGCGTAGTAACACGTATCCGCAGTACTAAAACCTCAGACAGAATAATTCTGTTGTTCTGGAAACCTCTCCTGCTGAGCCTATTCATTCCTGACCCCTAAATCCTTGGTTACTAAGAATCATTTCATTGGCTGCATAGTTCTGCCTTATACTTGGGATCACTTGGCTTGTGCCCTTTTGCAAATGGGTTTCTTTAAATCAACAATAGGCATTTAGATTTTCTCCATGTCTTCTCACCACTTGATAACTTGTTTAATTTTCAGTGCTGAATAAATTTCCATTATTTAGATGTACTATGATTGATTTATCCAGAAACCTACTAGGGTATATCTTCTCAGTTCCAAATTTTGGTAATTATATATATTGTTGTCAAACACATCTATATGAAGGTGGTTGTGTGGACATAATTTTTGTATTTTTTTCAATAAAGGAGGGCAGTTTCTGGATTGCAAAGTAGAAGCATTTTTAATTTAATAAGAAACTGACATGCTGTTTTTCATAGTTGCTATATCATTTTGAATTATAGCAGCAACGAATGAGAGTCTGTACTGTTCCATTTTTTGGTTGTGTTTGGTGTTTTCAGCATTTTGGATGTTACCCTTTCTAATAGTTTAAATTAGTAATTCCTTAATGATAAGATTTTGAGTATTTTAATAAACTTACTACCATCTATATATCTTCTTTGATGATGTGTTTTGTCAGATCTTCTGCTCATTTTCAATTGAGTTATTGGGTTTTTGGTTTTCTTATCATTGTAGAAGCTTATTACAGTTCCAATCTGTGACTTCAGGGATCCTGACGTTAATAGCAAAGTACTCTTGTTTACAAAGACTTCTTTTCACCATTTGATCCAATTCATGGTAGAATATGTGGTTAATGCTACCCTGAATTTCTTCCATCCACTGTTAAGAGTTTTAAAAAAAGTAATGTGCAGATGGTTACAGGCAGTCTGGGGCATTGTTTCCCTGTTTCTCAACGGAATCATCCACTCCCGTGTTTCTACAGTGTGTTCCATGTTTGTTTACAGAAATTATTATGGCTGTGGTGGGCTGGACCATGGCTGGGTAGGAGTTGCTCTAGTTGACACTACTCACATTGCTGTAGGAGATTCTGGTCCTGTGGATTCTATTGAGGAACTTCTAAAGCAGATTAGATTATTTGATTCCTTCTCTGTAATTCACTAGCTTGGTTCTGTTTCCAGGGTTGTTTTTGAATCCCACATCTTTTTCATTCTTTTTTCAAATACCAGCCAACCCCATCTCAGCTGGCAGGAGTAGTGGGGGGAAAACGTGGAAAAGTTTCATATTTTGTATTAGTTGATTAAAAATGTTTGAAAGATGTTGTGATTTATAGAATATTTTTATTAAATTACATTCCATTTCAATCCTTTGTGTAGCTAAATTTGACAGGATTCAAGGGCACAGCAGTAATCTTTATTTTAAAACAGTACATTCACTGTCAGTCTTACTTTGCTTTCAATCACTCCATTTCCATTGGTTCTGAATGACCATGACTGAAAACACTACCCGATTTGCCTCCCAAAGTCTTTCTCAGTGACACTAATATACAACTGTGCATTCACCTATAACCAGTACCTTTATCAACACCTTCATACAAGAAACTTATCTTCATAAACTGAAACTAATAATTACCTTAATCACTTAATAATATGTTCTACAATGTGAGTCTTGTTTTCCACGATGCTATTTTGGTACCTGTTCTTAATCTACCCTGGCTACACATTTGTATTGAACCATGTATTGATTTGCCTTTGTGTCACCCCATATCTGTCCACTTCAAATATTTTTTCCATTAGGACGACTCTTTCAATGATGAGGAACTCCTGTGTTTATATAGTATGTTCCATGTTTGTTTACAGAAATTATTATGGTGATAGTATTTGTCTTTGTCTCACTTATTTCATTTAACATAATATCTTCCAGATTTATCCTTGTTGTCAGAAGCATTTCCTTCTGTCTTAAAGCTGAATAATATTCCATTGTGTGCCTGAAATATTTTCTTTGTCCATCTCGCTGTGGCAGATACTGGTTCTGCATTCTACTGAGAAACTTCTGGAGTCATTTAGCCAATATAACTCTTCCTCCTATACTTCCAACAATTCTCCCACAATTCTTCCTTTAAGTAGCTTATTTCTGTTTCTCAACAGTGAAAAGTTGAGAAATATTATTACACAATATTTCATCTTCAGATTGACTCCTTTAGATACAGCATGTTTCAACTTGATTGACCAAAGTCACATGTAACCCCTCACCATTCATAAGAGTGTTTATGTCTGATATGTTATTAGTTTTCCATTCACTGTAATTTAACAGCATCACTGTGAAAATTTTATTGCTTTTCCAAAAAATGTCTTTCCTCAAAAAATGCTTTGCATTTATATTCACTTTTCTATGTCATTTTTGTGTGCATACCGGGGTGTCTATATCTATTTCATGTTCTATGATTGTTCATGAGTAATAACAGGAGATTTTCCATAAATACATCTAGAGTTTCTGAATGGTTAGATAACAACAGTGTGTAAATAGTACTGTGTTACCAGGCAATGGTGTTACCTCAGCAGCAGGGTAAAGAGGGACATTCTGTTTCTCATTCAATCATTCTAAGAAAAGTGAGGAATTTGATTTATATGCATCATTTTATCTAACCAAGGCCTTCTTCAGTTGTAGATTAATAAATAAAATTACCCCAAGCACAGGCTAAGCATACTAATAGCAACTGAGTAGTGTATAGATGCAAACAGATTATTTGAAGGATTCTCTGTGCATACTCTTCATAGCTAGGGTTTGCTCAATACAGCTTCTCATTGAGTTCTTTGCTTCCTAACAACATAACTTCCTGCTTCTACCTGACTCCAAGCTAAGCCACAAATGCCATGTAAAATGTTGCAGTTGATCTTAAAGAAATTCTCCAACCAAGCTGTCTCCAATTGCTGGTTTAGACTGTCTGCAGGTACAAACCTCACTGCATCTACACGAAGCACCTGCATTCTCCACTGAAAGGAGAGAAAGATGAAGAGTGGTCCCATGCTCTCTGATGCTGTTAGAAACCATCCACAGCAATCTCTGGACAACCGTTAAGACGTAAGGGAACCCAGAGAATGATGCTGCATTGTGCTTGGAAGAGCCAATCCTAGGACTGGAAAGTCAATGTGATACCTCTATGGCGCCCACATCAGGGACAGTGGCATTTCAAGAATTGTGGTACATGGTGATTTAAGTCATAGGAAGTCAAGACTGATGGAGACACAGTGAAATGAAAAATGTAGATGAACTGAAATGTTAACAGTTAAGGAATCTTAGTAAAAAGGTTATGGCAATTCTTTTTACTGCTTTTACTCTGTTCTCATTGAAATATACCAAATATAAATATAAATTATGCCAAATATTTCAAAGGCATTAACAAAGGCTGATCTCCATTCCTTGTTTTTTTTCTAAATTGTTTGTATAAAATGCTTCTGTGTGACTGTCTCTCCTATTATCTCCATCTAAACCTGATGTGTTCTTATTCCCAGATGGTAAGATTTTAATTAATGCATTGCCTATGAAAACGCACCATTCCCATCTAGACACGTCTTTGGCAGTTTCTTTGCACTTTGCTCCTGTGTGATTGCATTTGGTTCCTTCCACCTCACATTCTTGGGACTGCCGTGCTACAGTTCAAAGAGAGAAAGAAAATTCTGTCATGCGTCCTGGTTGCTGACTCTGTGTTTTTGCTAATTGTGTATAAATGTCCTCCAGGAAAGGCTCACTGTCACCATCTCTACACATCTATCCAGTTTTGAAATGTCAACATTACCAAAGGCATTGCAAAAGCAAAACGGCTATGCTGAAAGCAAATTCATATAAATTATTCTTAGAAACCTACAATATTTATAGCATCAGGTAATATATGTCATTTTAACTCAATATACATTAAAATATTTATATTTTATATTTTTACCATGAAGTTCCCTTAGAAGTATCATTCTAAAAATCCTTCCTCCACAATTTCCACAATTAAATCCTATGAAGATAATTGAATCTCATGAATATATTACTACGATATAATAATATATATCTCTACATAGTAGATATAGATTAAATGAATGGTTTTTATAAGGAAAAAGACAATTGTAGTAGATAATATTGAGTGGATTATATTTATATATTTTGAAAGCTATTTTGGCCTCTCTGATGAGAGACTCAGATGCAACTAACAAATCGTCCTTAAAAAACATTAAATAAAACAGAAAAAAAATGCATTTAATAATGTTAAAATGCATCAATAACTCAAGTATATTTGTGTATGCTATTTTAGTTTCTTCAACTATTCATCTGAAGCAAATTTCACTCCAACACTTTGTTGTGCTCTTTTCGTTCACGCAGTATATAGCTTTTGACACTAGGTCCATAAAGGATCAGAAAAGGTTATCTCCATTGCATTCAAATATTCATCTTATAGACAACCCTGGAGAACAGTCCCACCTAAGTACAGATTTGCTTTCACAAAGCACAGACTTCTCAGATAGGAGCTGTGAGATATCAAGACCAGTCCAAGCATTACTGGGTCTTTCTGACTATCAAAGACTTTAAACAGACATGTCACCGTAGGAGCAACAAGACAACTGTAAAATAGAAGATAATTCCAGAAAATCAAGCATACAGGCAGTGTCTATACCCCACAACCAAACTCAATCAAATTTGCAATCTGAGAATTGGCTATGTGAGCTTCACAAATCAGTAAAATTTCACTTTTTAATTTTCTTACTGTTAAATTTGTTATATTCTCAACATCAATATTCCTGAAATTATTTAGACTAGTCTAATTTTGTGTGTATGTCTTTTTCCTTATAAAAACCATTCATTTCATTCCTACTCTTTTTAGTTTTAGTGTAAATATTTGAATAGGTCTTAGAATTTCTGCTTTGCATGAGATGTATCTTCCTCTGAAATCAATGTCTTCACAGTGGTTACCTCAAACATCTGATATAGAATAAAACCACTTTATTATCAGATTCTGACCATGTTTCATCTTCCATATTCTATGGGATTGTAAAAGCACATTGTTCTAATGTAAATAATTTAAAGATGTATAATCAGCATCCTAACATTGGAGATAGCCAATTAAAATAATTCAGTTTAGTAGAGTACTCTGGTATGGGAAAACCTCAATATTTTCAAATGACTTTTCAATACTACTATATCTTATAGCACATAAATCTATGAATGAGAAAGCCAGTTACATTGGGAAGCATACCCACACTAATAATATTAATGCAATATTATGATTGGCACATAGTAGGCCCTCAGTCAACAACTCATAAATAATTGAATGTCATTTGCTTAAATGATGGATCATATAAAATTATACCACTTGAATGAATTCCATTAATCTGATTATGAACATGAGTGAAACCAGAGCTTCACACCTGCACACAGACACATTTCCAGTATTCCTTTATCCAAATGACAGACTCGTGTGATGCTGTACTTCAGGAAATCTACACTGATGAGCAGTGGAGAGTTAGGGTTTGGCAGTTCTCTTCTATCCCTCCACCCTCCTTGTAACTATGATTAATATGATGTAGATAATGACCACTTTCCTTGGCTAATATAATAAGATGTGGGAAGAACTAAAATAAATTAAGTAAGTCATAATTACCTCCTAACAACAGTGAAAAATATCTTCCTATGTTACATTAGATAGTGCAATAATTCACCCTTGTGTCAGCCATGACATTTTATTTGAGTGATTAGTCTCAAATGTGAGAACAGCACTGCTCATGGCTTCTGCAGCCAGCGGCTCAGTATTTAAAAGTGCCTAACCTGCACAGGTGTTGACATCCCATATAAGGAAGCAGATTCCTGCTCCTTGATTGAACATTCAGTTTCTGACATCACAGGCTGTAATGGCAACCTCTGGGATACCTGGTCTGTTGGCTGCTCGTTTGCAGTACAGGGCTCTGGCCCACGTGTTGTGGGTTCTAGTAAGGTTCTTCCTGAGCAGCTCAACCTGCAGGAGTCCTCCTATTGTAATTACAACTCCACCTCCATACTCACATCAGAAATGCCATCATTTCCTGACTAACAAATAAATTCAGATCCAGCATTCCCCATTTTTATTAACTGAAGTCAAAGGGATGTCATGTTATTTGTAGGAAAGTTTTATACTTTCTTTAATATTAGCCTTCTATTTAGTATAAAGTTACCACTTAGTTTCTGAAGAAGATTGGTTTCAGAACTCTTGGGGATACCAGAATGCATGTACACTCAATTCTCTTATTTCAAAGAGTGGAGTTTTTGCATATAACTCTGTATATCCTCTTGGGTAATTTAAATCATCTCTAGATAGATCCTAATACTAACACAATCTAAATGATTTGCAATTAGTTATTATGCTATATTGTTTAGGGAGTAATGACAAGAAAAATACTGTGCAAACTTGTTAAGTATAGACGTATTATTTTTCCAAATGATTTTGACAGTTGAATCTACAGATGAGGAATCCAGAATCAGAGAGCTGACTTTATATTTATTTCATGTATTTCATATGATAAAACAAAGTTCATAGTTAATAAAATATGAACTCCCATAAATTGTGCTTCAATATATTTATATTAATTTTGCTACATTAATTTTGTTTTACTTGTTTGGACCTGAAAGAAAGGAACAGTGACAGATAGGGAAACATAAACAGAGAGACAGAGACAGACATTGAAGAACAGCACTGTCTTTGAATGTTTACTGAGATTTTGACATACCTAAGCATCTAAGGAGCTGAACATGAGTTACCTTTCTGTATTCCTGTATCAAACATTTAAATGACACTTCTGTTAGGCAAAACAGTTCCTTTTCTATTATTACATGTAACAATCTTCCCTTTGTCTATTTATTGACTCCCGAAGTTTAGCTTGAGTAACTTAGCATTGTGCCTTAAAAGAGATGATTTGCTCTGCACAACTCACAGGATTCTATCTGCATGCTAGATGGCATCAGATCACAGGTACAGTATAGACAGAATCTCTGGTCCAGTGCTGCTGGCTGCCTAAGGTTTGATACTAAAATCTTCCAGGATCTGGTCTCACCATCTCAGCACAACCATCTTCAGTGTGCTGAGCATTCTTCTAAAACCCTGTGTAGCCATCATAGCATTTTAACACCAACACTATTAATGAAATGCTGATGACTAACATAAGTATTGAACATTATTTGGCCCTTGAAAAAAAATCTGCTAATTATTTGGACAAATATGTAATATGTATGAAACTAAACATAACAACCTGCTCAAGAAATAAAATTTATTTTCCAATTTCAAAAGAAAGAAAACTTGTTTTACATTTATTTTTCTTTTGTGACACTAGTTAGAATATTCTCCAATATCCTTATGTCACTGCTAGCATGTCACGGTATGGACAGGAAACCTAGTAAAAGAAGAGATAAAGAGACAATAATAAATTTTACAAAATACATCTTAAAATGATGGACACATGTTTTTAACAATATATTAATGGTAAGAGAGGAGCAGATTTACGTGAATTTCTCTCAGAAGTCACAAATGATCTAAATGGGAACCCTGGGGAAAAGCAGGGTTTTCATCATGTCTGCATACCTATGATTAGCTTCAGTGTAGCCATGAGTAGAACTGGTGGGATTGTGAGGCCAGAGACACTTGGGTTCGGCAAATGTAAAATCAGAGTGGACGCTCTTCTTTCTTGTGAAATCCTCTAAAACCTGCATTTAAAGTGTCGGAATATAATTTAGATTTATCTCTGTTTGACCGATTAACTCTTTGAGCTGTCTTTTTTACGATAGGTCTAATTTATATTTGGTAAATTGTATTTTAATCAGCATCAGTATATATTGTTAGCCAAACTAAAAACATCTTTCCATGACTGAGTATCCTTGTTCCCACCAATACTTCATCATCAACCCAAATTGAGGAAGCAGAGAAGGGGTGCATGGCTCATTTGGTCCCTCTGATCAGTCCCTATAGGCATGTCATTCCTGCACCTGCAAGGCATTTGTAAAGAGGAAAAATGACAGTTATTAAAAAAAATCAATAAGAATTGAGGATGGAGCACCCATCTTTACCTTAGGGTGTTCATACTTGCATCTGAAAACTTCATTTGGGTTGACAAAGTGAACCATGGGACAAATATAGTTTCTAATTACAAAATAGTAGTTAATTTTCTGGTAAGTTTGAAATATAAGGTAAGACCAATTTCTCAAGAGGGAAGGAAGTGTTTTAGTCAGCTCTTTTGCTGCTATGAATAAAAAAGGACAAGAACAATTTTAGAGGAGAAAAAGTTTATTCAGGGGCTCAAGTTTCAGAAGTCTCAGTCCATTCCTCGGGGCTCAAGGTGAGACAGAACATCATGGTGGAAGGGGTAGTGGAAGGAAGCAGCTCACATGGTGATCAGAAAGCAGAAAGACTAAGCTCATCTCACCAAATCTAGATTCCTAAGGCATGCCCCCAGTGACCTACCTCCTCCAGGCACATTGTACCCGCCTTCAGTTACCATGCAGTTAATCCTTATCAGGGGATCAATTCACTGATTTGGAAAGGATCTCATCACCCAATCATTTCACCTCTAAACCTCCTTGCACTGTCTTACATGTGAGCTTTGAGGAGACACCTGACATCCAAACCATAACAGGAAGAAAGGAAGGAAAGAAGATAGGAGGGAAGGAAGGAAGGAAGGAAGGAAGGAAGGAGGGAGGGAGGGAGGGAAGAAAGGAAAGGAATGAAGGGAGGGAGGGAGGAGTAAAAGAAAGAAAACCTTTACTCCTTTGGAAGAATGGAAATAACACAAAACAAAAATAAAAATGAAATACCTCTTTTCATAATTTACATGATACTATATAATCAGATCGTAGGTATTCAATTAAATAAATGTATAATGGAATGAGACCTGACATTCAAAATAGAACAAGAATTTCATTTTAAATACCCATAAATGGATTATGGAATGCTGACATAGGAACGAAATTATCTCAGTTATGAGGACTTTGTTTTACAATAATTCAAGATGTTCGCGACGTTGTCTGATGCACATTAGTGAGAGAACATGACTATGCTTGTGGTTTTTCCCACCCAGCATCGGGGTTGTATAAAAGGCAGGTGGCAGACTGTGACATCCAGACTCAAGACACCTCCGTCCTGATCCTGAACTGAACACTCCACTCCTGACGGCATGAGCTGCTACTACGGCAACTACTATGGAGGCCTGGGCTATGGCTATGGTGGCCTAGGCTGTGGCTATGGCTGTGGCTATGGCTGTGGCTATGGCTGTGGCTATGGTGGCTATGGTGGCTATGGCTATGGGTGCTGCCGCCCACTCTGCTACAGAAGATGCTGGTCCTATGGCTTCTACTGAGGAATATCCTCAGCTACTGAACCTATTGGCTATAACTTGCTCTCTCACTGGAATCATCTCTGACTTTCTTCCAGTGAGAAATGTTTGAACGTCTTCCACAATACCAGCTAAATATCAGATTATTTGAGAAACATGAGTGAAATCAGCATGCCTATGTTGATTCATCATTACCACATCATTAGATTGTGTGATAATTTAGAGAAAAGATTTTTCCTTTGAAAATTATCATTATAACACTGTAAAATTTTATCAAATTTGATTCACAAATACTGTATAAAATACATATATTAAATAAATTGTTTTTCACTCAATTATGGCTTTACTACAGTTCTTCTAAATCGTCTCAAACAGTGTAGCATGTATATTTGTGCATTTGCATGTGATTAGTCATGTGTGTGTTGTTGTTGACACAGCTGGGGAGAGAGTGTGTGTGTGCTTACAAGACACACATATTTTTCAAGTCAGAGGTCTTTTGTAGTCAATAGCAGTCTAAAACAGAACGGGCAAGACCACAAATTCTAAGAGATCATACTAAATCTCATTTTGTTATTCTTTTCATCTCTTCTACAATTGCTCTTTGCTTATAAGTTTTTAAAATAGCTATTTTTCTCCAAATATGTTTGTATTTAATCAATTTTTTAAAAATACTCTGTATTTGTATTCATTATGTTGTTGACAATCCAAGGGATCAGATGATATCAGCTACAGTTCTGTCTCTGTGAAACGTTTCTCAAATAAACATGTGTGTGTGTGTGTGTGTGCGTGTGTGTGTGTGCATGTACTTACAGAGACAGATGGATGCAGAACTGAATCTGCTGCCTAAACAATGATGGCAGACTTATTTTATCGAAAATATCTGCACTAATGATCATCTCTGGATTACCACCATGGCAACCAAATAGCATTTCAACATATATCAATTTATTCTTCCCTTTAGAGAAAAATGCATGGATTATGCATAGCAAGATAATGTATTAAAAGTAGGATACACTTTCTTTGTGTTAAATCAACATTTGGGTATTTTCTTTTTCACCCAGAAGTCTGGTCTTTATCAAATGCATATGCTTACATATGATCATTTTCTCAAGAATCAAATTGTTTCCACTCTTAAAGTGGTCATGTTTCACTTGGGAAACAAACTGACGGCAGGCAATGAAATGCTGATGGAGACGATCAGGAATTAGGAAACTGATTTTTTAAGATGGCATAAGTATTGAAAAGAGGGGTGGAATTACAGTTCTCAATTTTAGGAGCCAGGAAAGAGTCTGGTATGACATAAAGTAACCAGCAGAATTCTAAGGCCATTCATAATTTGTCTTGATTAGTAAATCATACGTGGAGACGGAAAAAGACAAAATTCTTGTAAGAATGTGCTGAGGGATGATGGAGTTTAACAAAGCCGGTCTCTCCCTGAGTTGTTTTAGAAGTTTTAGGAGTTGCAAGGTCCATTCCCCAATAGACAAAGCAGAACAATTTGAACATGATATTGAAAATTCTGTTCATATCAAGATGATGACAAAATAATGATTTGAATGAAAAAGAACGAGACTTATTAGAAAGACAAAAATTCATCTTCTTAGGTTCTACCAAAATAGGTAAATGGACCCTAAGCAAAATTCAAAGAGCCCAATTTCATGATAGCCCTTGTTTGAATTTGGGCAATCTGACAATTTTTAATAGCCCACCAAAACGAAAACACAACACAACGCTCTACCAGGAAATAAAATATTGTTCTGGATCCTCTAAAATTTTAATAGAATATGTTGAGCTCATGTAATCCTGTGGAAATACACAAGGGAAGCCATGTACAACAAAATGTAACCCAAATATCAGCCACATGTTCCAGTTTGTACTAAATTTGGAGAAATGCATCAAAGAGTCTAATTTAAAATCTACTTATTTTCTGAAAAAGCAGATGAATAATGTGGTAAAGAATTTAAAAATTAGCTTCAGAAAAACAATGTCATATGCATCATACTCAATACATCATATGTACACAGGAAACATGATTTATTCTCCCATTTCAAAAGAAAGAAAACTTGTTTGTTTTTTTCTTTTGTACCTCTAGAATTTTTTCCAATGTCCTATTGCCACTTCTAGAATCTCATGATATGGACCAAAAGCCTTGTAATAAGAATAAATACAGAGATAATAATAAAATTTCACACAATACAATATTTTAAATATGATTGACATAGGTGTATAACAATGGATGCCACTTTGTATGTGAAAGACGTTAACAGACCTATGCGATTTTCCCTCAGAATTCTCAAATGATCTGAATGAGACCCATGGGGAAAGCAGGATTTTGTCACACCAGTGCACCTATGACTAGCTTCAGTGCTCAGTGACAGCAAGGAGCAGGACTGTCAGCCTTTGTGAGTCAGAAGATATTTGGTTTCAGCAACTCTAAAATCAGTGGGGAAGTTCCTTCCTTACCAATTCCCCCAATGCCTACATTTACAGTGCTGGAACATAATTTAGATTTATCACCCTGCTTGATTCTTTAACTTATTGAGCTGTCCTCTTATAATAGGTCTATTTACTTTATGTAAATTATATTTAAATGAATGTTAGTAATATATTAACAAAAAAAATCTTTCCAGGCGTAATTTTTTTCCTCCATCTTTACCCAACGTATCAGCTAAAAATCAAGGAAGCAAATAACCAGCACCTGTATGGACTTGTCCCTCTGGATAGTGTGGACCCAGCCATACACTTGAGAAAACACATGCCGTTCCTGCACCTCAAGGCACTTCTAAGAGGAAACGTGACACCTACTTTAAAATTAATAGGAGTTGAGAATGGAGCCCACAGCTCTACTTTAGAGTGTTTTACATTAGCATCTGCCATTTTCAATTGTGATGACGAAGGGAACCATGGAGGAAATATACTTTCTAATTGTTAATGATTCATGTATTTTCTGGAAAATATGAAATATATATGAAGTTATTTCACAATAAAAAGAAAGAAAGAAGAAAAGGAAGGACGGAAGGAAAGAAGGAAGGAAGGAAGGAAGGAAAAAAGAAAGAAAGAAAGAAAGAAAGAAAGAAAGAAAGAAAGAAAGAAAGAAAGAAAGAAAAGAAGGAAGAAGGTAAAAGGAAGAAAGAAGTAATGCAACAATGAAGAAAATCTTTCTTTTTGTGGAAGAAACAACACAAAACAAAAATAAAAAATGACCTCACATTACATATTTGACTTCATGACTAATATGAGCCTACAATATGTAGAATCAGAAAAATAAAAAATTATACTCCATTTATGTATGATTTATCAAAATGCATAAATGTATTACGCTGTCATATATAACTCATTAGAACAAATAAAAATTTTAAAAATGAATTCCCAGTTTTTATCATTTACATTATACCATATCATGAGATATTTGTGTTCAATTAACTAATTATGGAACGAGACACAGAATTC
>JAJEJO010003825.1:172578-202623 GCA_020662805.1 Glaucomys volans | reverse complement strand
AAGGAAGGAAGGAAGGAAGGAAGGAAGGAAGGAAGGAAGGAAGGAAGGAAGGAGGGGAGGGAGGGAGGAAGTAAAAAGTTAAAAAAGAAAAGGAGGAAGAAGATAAAAAGACAAAGAAGTAATAAAACAATGAAGAAGACCTCTCTTTCTGTGGAAAAATAGAAGCAACACAAAACAAAAATAAAAAACGACCTCACGTACATATATGAGTGCATGACTAATGTGATCCTACAATATGTACAAATAGAAAAATGAAAAATTATACTCCATTTATATATGATTTATCAAAATGCATACATGCATTCTACTGTCATATATAACTAATATAACAGACAAAAATTTTAAAAATGAAATACCCATTTTTATGATTTACAATATACCATGGAATCAGATCTTTGTGTTCAATGAACTAATTATGGAATGAGACACAGAATTCAACATACAACAAGAATTTCACTTTAAAGGCCCATAAACTGATCATGGTATACTAACATAAGAGCAAAATTATCTTAGTTATGGGCCTTGTTTTTGCAATAATTGAAGATATGCATGACGTTGTCTGAGCCACATTAATGAGATAATCTGACCGTGCCCCGCCTGTGGTTTTCCCCACCCGGCACCCAGGGTGTATAAAAGGCGGGAGTCAGACAGTGCCATGCAGACTCAAGACACCTCCGTCCTGATCCTGAACTGAACACTCCACTCCTGACAGCATGAGCTGCTACTACGGCAACTACTATGGAGGACTGGGCTATGGCTATGGTGGCCTAGGCTGTGGCTATGGTTGTGGCTATGGTGGCTATGGCTGTGGCTATGGTGGCTATGGTGGCTATGGTTATGGATGCTGCCGCCCACTCTGCTACAGAAGGTGCTGGTCCTATGGTTTCTACTGAGGAATTTCCTCAGCTGCTGACCCTATTGATCAAACTCTTATCACACCGGAATCATCTCCAACTTTCTTCACATGAGAAATGTTTGAATGTCTTCCACAATACCAACTATAAATAAAACTATTAGAGAAAAATGAATGATGTCATCATGCCTGTCTTGATTCATCATTACCTCTTGGATTGTGTGCTAAATGGAGAAAAGCTTTTCCTTTGATTATTATCATTACAACACTATGTAAAATGTGATTAAACTTGATTCACAACTACTGTGTAAAATGATACATACATTTAATAAATTCCTTGTCATTCTAACTATGGCTTTGCTACAGTTCTTCTAAATTGTCTCCATAAGTGTAGCATGTATATTTGTGTGTTTGTGTGTAATTAGTCATGTGTGTGTGGTTGTTTACCGAAGTGTGGCAGAGAGAGTATGTGCACATGCAAGAGAAAAAGAGAGAGCAGGTCAGAGATTGTTGGCAACAAGGGTTTTCTAATTAATGGGGTAAAATCATAAATTCTTCTTAAGATCATACAAAATCTTTTTTCATATGTCTTTTCATCTTTTCTACAATTACTCATTGCTTATAAGTTTTTAAAATAGCTATTTTCTACAACTATGTTTGTATTTCATTAGGTTTTTAAAAATTTCTGTATTTGCATGCTTTGTGTTGCTTGCAATCCAAGGATCAGATTATATCAGCTATAGCTTTGCCTCTGTGAAGTCTTTCTCAATGAAAAAAAAAAGTTTATGTGTGTGTGTGTGTGTGTGTGCGTGTGCACAGAAATAGATACAGATGTACATCTCCTGCCTAAACAATGACTGCAGGCTTTATCATATTGAAAATGTCCACACTAATGATCATCTTCTGGATTACCATCTTGGCAATAAAGCATTTCAACATACATTAATTTGTTATGTGCAGAATAAATGCCTGTATTATGCATAGGAAGATGAATTTATGAAAGTAGGAGATATTTTCTTTGTGTTAATTTAATATTTGGGTATTTTCTCTTTCACCCAGAAGTTTGGTCTTTATCAAATGCATATGCCTATATATGATAATTTTCTCAAGAATCTAATTTCTTCCACTCTTAACATGGTTATGTTTCACTTGGGAAACAAACTGACAGCATTAAAGGCAATGAAATGTTAATGGACAAGTAAGAAATCAGGAAACTGATGTTTTAAGATGGCAAAAGTGCTGAAAAGAAGGTGAAATTCTACAGTTCACAAACATCGGAGCCAGGAAAGAAGTTGGTATGACATGGAGTAACCAGCAGAATTCTAAGTCCATTTCTAATTTTTCTTAATTGGCAAATCATAGTTGGAGACATCAAAAACACAATCCTTGCAAGAATGCTCTGAGGGATGACTGAGTTTAACAAAGCCAGGTTTCTCCCTGAGCTCTTTTAGTAATTGAGGAGTTGCCTGGTCCATTACCTAAACCAAGCAGAATCATTTGAACATGATATCAAAAATTCTGTTCAAATCAAGTTGATGACAAAATACTGATTAGAATTAAAAAGAACCATACTTATTAGAAAGACAAAAATTCATCCTCTTAGGCTCTACCAAAATAGGTAAATGAACCCTAACAAAAATTCAAAGAGACTAATTTCATGATAGCCCTTGTTCAAATTTGGTCAATCTGATCTTTTTTAATAGCCCCCCAAAACAAAAACACAACACAGCTCTCTAGGTGAAATATGACATTGTTCTGCATCCTCTGAAATTATAATAGAATATTTTGAGCTCATGTAATCCTATGGAAATGCACAAAGGAAACCACACACAACAAAAGGTAACCCAAACAACAGCCACATGTTGCAGTTTGTACTAAACTTGGAGAAATGCATCAAAGAGTCTAATTTAAAAGCTAGTTATTTCCTGAAAATACAGATGAATAATGTGGTGAAGAATTTAAAAAATAAGTTCCAGAAAAACAATGTCATATGCATAACACACAATATATCATACCTACTCAGGAAGCATGATTTATTTTCCCATTTTAGAACAAAGAAACCATATTTGTTTTTTTCTTTTGTAACACTAGAGTTTTTTCCAATGCCCTTTTGCCACTTCTAGAATGTCATGATATGGACCATAAACCTTGTATTAAGAAGAAATACAGAGATAATAACAAGTTTCACACAATAGAATATTTTAAATGTGACTGACACATGGTAATAACAATGGATGCCACTTTGTATGTGAAAGACGTTAACAGACCTATGTGATTTTCCCTCAGAATTCTCAAATGATCTGAATGAGACCCATGGGGAAAGCAGGGTTTTGTTACATCCGTGCACCTATGACTAGCTTCAGTGCCTCAGTGACAGCAAGGAGCAGGACTGGCAGACTGTGAGTCAGAAGACACTTGGGTTCAGCAACTCTAAAATCAGAGTGGAAGTTCCTTCCTTACCAATTCCCCCAATGCCTACATTTACAGTAGTGGAACAAAATTTAGATTTATCACCCTGCTTGATTCTCTCACTTATTGAGCTGTCCTTTTATAATAGGTCTAATTTACTTTATGTAAATTATAATTAAGTAAATGTCAGCAATATGTTAACCAAAAACATATATTTCTGTGACTAAGTATCTTTGTTCCCATCAGTACTCCATGTATCAGCTAAATATTGATGAAATGATTAATTTTTCCCTGGTTTCTGTATACCCTCTGGAGTTTGGACCTATCCACACACTTTTTAAGGGACATGTCATGTTAGAATAAAGGTGACACCTGTTAAAAAAAAAAAAACAAGGAGTCATGGAAGGAGTGTAGAACTTGACCTTAGAGTGTTTTTCCTTCACATCTACAACCTTCATTTGGGATGACGAAGGGCACCATGGGGCAGTGTCTTTTCTATTAATGAACATGTATTTTCTGGAAAGTCTGATATAGATAAGATTAATTCCACAAGAAGAAAAGAGAAAGAAAGGCAAAGGAAGGAAGGAAGGAAGAAAGGAAGGAAGGAAGGAAGGAAAGAAGGTAGGAGGGAGGGAGGGAGGCGGGAGGGAGGGAGGGAAGAGAAAATACTTTCTTGCTATGGAAGAATGGAACAACATGAAACAAAAATATAAATGAAATACCATTTTGTATAATTTACATTAAACCATATAATCAGCTATATTTGTTTGCACGTCTTTTAAAATAGAACAAAAATTTCCTCTTAAAGTCCCATGAATTTATCATGGAGTACTAACATAGAAACAAAGTTATCTCAGCTATGAGTGATTTGTTTTTGCAATAAGTCAAGATATGCATGACGTTGTCTGAGGCACATTAGTGAGATAATGTGACCATGCAATGCCTGTGGTTTTCCCCACCCAGCACCCAGGGGTATAAAAGGCAGGTGGCAGACAGTGACATCCAGACTCAAGACACCTCCGTCCTGACCCTGAACTGAACACTCCACTCCTGACAGCATGAGCTGCTACTACGGCAACTACTATGGAGGACTGGGCTATGGCTATGGTGGCTATGGTGGCTATGGCTGTGGCTATGGCTGTGGCTATGGTGGCTATGGCTGTGGCTATGGTGGCTATGGTGGCTATGGTTATGGATGCTGCCGTCCACTCTGCTACAGAAGGTGCTGGTCCTATGGCTTCTACTGAGGAATTTGCTCAGCTACTGAACCTATTGGCTCTAAATTCCTGTCTCACTGGAATCATTTCCAACTTTCTTCACATGAGAAATGTTTGTATGTCTTCAACAAAATCAAGTATAAATAAAACTATTTGAGAAAAATGAATGAAGTCTTCATTCCTGTCTTGATTCATCATTACCTCTTGGATTGTGTGATAATTTGGAGAAAAGTTTTCCTTTGATAAATATCATTACCACACAATGTAAAATGTGATCAAATTTGACTTTCAATTTATAAAAAATACATCATATGAAATAAAATGTGTTTCATCGGAAACACTGGTGTGTTACAATTCTATTAAATGGTCTCCACCAGTGTGGAATGCCTATTTGTGTATTTGCATGTGTTAGTCATGTGTGTGTGGATGTTTATAGATATGGGGGAGAGAGAGAGATGAGTCAGTGCTCTTCTGTGGTAAATGAGAATTTGAAAATTAATGGGATAAATAAATTAAATTTTCTGACATTTTACAAAATATTTTATATATTTGTTTCATCTTTCCTATAATTACATGCTGCTTAAAAACTTTTTAAAATGGCCAGTTTTGAAAACTAATGTTTGTATTTCACATCAGATCATTTAAAATACTCTGTGTGCTTTTTGTTATTTGCACATCCAGCACTCACATCATATCAGCTACAATTCTGCCTCTGTGAAATATTGCTCAAATAAAGCACATGTCTGTGTGCGTATACACACACACAGATATCTGTGTACATTCTACCTAGAAAACTACTGTAATCTTCATCATGTTGAAAATGTCTGCACTAATAATGACACTCTGGATTTCCATCATGGCAACAAAATTGCATTTCAGATTATATCAATTTAATCGCCTGTTTAGAAAAAAATCATGTATTATGTATAACAACATGAATTTATCAAAAGCAGGATATACTTCTCTTTATTAAATTTATATTAGGGTATTTTCTTTTTCACCCAGAAGTCTGGAATTTGCCAAATGTAGATGTGTGCATATGGTCATTTTCTCCAGAATTGAATTCTTTCCACTTCTGAAAAAAAGTCATATTTCACTTGGAAACGGACATTGACAGCATTAAGTGGGCTGATGTGGTGGCAGAAAAATTAAGGATGAAAGACCATTATTCTGAAGATGGAGAAAGTGTGGTGGAAGAAAGGGTGAAATTTGACATTTCTAGGAGCCAGGCAAGGGGTTACTATGACAATGAGTCGCCCCGAGAATTTCATTTTTAATTTTTGGGGAACTGTCAAACCACAGTTGGAGACAAGAGGACCATCCTGATAAGAATGTGCTGGACATCACTGAGCTTCACAGAGGTGCATTCGAAGTTCTCAAGTGACTTTGGTCGGTTTTCTGACACCATACAGAACTTGAAAATTATATCAAAATTTTGTTCTTGTCTAAGTCCTGAGAAAATAGACACTAGAACTCAGGAACTGCTAGAAAGAAGTCTCCTTAATTGAAAGAGACAGAAGAGTATACTCTTTTGGCTCCACCGAAACAGGTAAACAGACCCTCGCCAAAATTTCTGCAGTCTTTTTTTATGTTCATCTGTGCTTGAATTTGGACCTTCAGATCTTTTCTAACAGCCCTAGAGCAATAAAAACAACCCAAAAATTCTATGGTGAAATATAATATTGTTCTAAATCTTCTGAGGTTTTATTATAATATGTTGAGCCATTGAACATTTGCAAAAGAAGCAACTGATAATATACAAAATATGCTAAAATAGTAGAAATGTACCAAATAATCAAATTCAAATTCCAGTTCTTATAAAGAGAAAATGAATAATACAGTTAAGAATTTAATAAATTTAATTTAAGAAAAATTTGAATTGTTAAACATAGACTTTTAAAAATGCTTTGATTGATAGACAAATTGGAATGTAAAGAAATGGAAAGATTATTAAGGGGTATCATACCTCAGGACTGGTAAAACATACCTGTAACTGGAGTTCAACAAGGGAGAAAAAAATGAATGCATTTTTGAATAGAAAATAGACTGCATTTTTTCAAAATGTTGAATAGCATCAACCCACAAATTCTAAATGCTATGCTCTGTCAAGAGGGAGAACTCCAATTTAAAATCACAAGTAGGCATAACTCAACAGCTGAAAATTAAATGCAAAGTCTAAATCTTAATTTAACTAGTGGAAAAAAAAGAGATTATCTACAAAGAGTGAGAATAAGGCTTCCATTAATGCCTCAACAGAAACAAAGGCCACTGGATGGAAAAGTGATGGTATTTTTTAATGTGGATTGCAAATGAATATCAATCTAGACTCTCATACAATCAAAATGTCCAGATAACAAAATAAGTAACTACATGAACAGAATATCATCTTTAAAATAAAAAAGAATAAAAATAAAAGTTTCTAGACAAAGTAAAAATTTTTTTGAGTATGCACACTGAAAAATAGTAGACTTATTTAGGCAGAAGGAAAGTGCATCAGGCAAATATGGACCTACACCAAAAAATGAAGTTAACTAAAAAACGCAAATAAATGTTTGTGCAGAAATACCAATGACCATTTCTTCCAATGTTTTTACATATAGAAAATGAAAAAATAACATGTATAACACAAAATATCAGAGTACAAAGAACAGCCAGATCTAAGGCCCACATCAGTAGGAAAGAAGAGTAATACTCCAGTCCACAGTGATAAGTGGACCCTAAGCAGAGGAAGGTAGGTGGGTGTTTTCCTGTAAAATTTTACTTACTACACAGATAATGGGAGTCTTTTGGTGCCCCTGGGTTAGAATATTAGTCAACAGAAGTTATTCTTTTCTCTCTCACCTTTCAGATGGGGACATGTGTCCCTTTGCCTTTGCAATAGGGTCACCAGTCTCACTTGTTTGGACCTTACCATGGACAAAGTTCATTTCCGTGCCCCTCACCCTTCTGCTTGGCCATAGTGTCTGCCTTGGCCAGTTGGAGTGTTGGCAGACACGCTTGGAGTGGAGGTTTGGGCATGCATATCTGGGACTTCTCTGTCATACTCTTTCCTTTCTATCTAGGGATGTTCCAGCAAGCTGCCAGTCCAAGGAAGAGAAAAGTCACTTGGAGAAGGTTTGAAACCACCCTATGACCCAGATTATGTTGGCCAAATCCCAGCCAACCCTCAAGCACATGAGCAAGACATAAATGCTAATGCTATATGACATGAGTTGAGGGGTCATTTTTATAATTAAATTTATTTTAGCTGATACTTTAAAATTGTACATATTAATGGGATGGTATGAAGTTTGGATTCATGCATAAATTTTATAATATTTAAATCAGATTAGACATATCAAACTCATCAAACACACATCATTTCTTTATGGGAAAAAATATTTTAAAATGCTTTCTTCCAGTTTTTTAAAATGACATTACATTTCTGTTATTTATAGTCACCTCACTGTTAAATAGCACACAAGAACTTCTTATTCCTGTCTAATCATAACTTAGGACTCATTGGTCAAAATTTCCCCAGCTCTCCTTGCCTCAAACTCTCCCCAGACTCTGGTAACCACCATTTCATTCACAACTTCTGTGAAATAAACTTAAATGCAAGATTATTATGGCAACAACTGACTTAGATACCACATATTTATGTAAGTATGCCAAGAAATATTCAAAAGATCTTTCATAGCCACACTATTCACAATTGTTAAAAATCAAAAGTACAAATGAACATAAAGAATAAAATTGCTGGGCTGGGGATGTGGCTCAGTGGTAAAAGGGCTTGCCTAGCAAGTATGAGACCCTGAGTTCAATACCCAGCATCTCCCAAAAAATAAAATAAAATAAAATAAAATTGCTAAGTTTTGCTATTTCTGTGCATTGTAAATTTATATAGCAGTTAAGAATTAACACAAAAATTAATTTATGCATCTTAAGAACAAAATGTGGAGCTAAAGAAGCCTATTAGTGTGAATCAATTAGTTTAAGTTTCAAATATTGTCAAGAAAAATCCATGATGTTGTAAGTCAGGCAAGGCTCTTCCTTTGGGCTGGTACTGAATAGAAAAGGGGATATTGGGAATAATCTGAGATGTTAACGTTCTGTGATTTGGGGATACATGTTCTGATTAAAGAAGTTCTTCTCTGTGAAAATTCAAGTTCTTCTCTTAAGACTTACCAACACTTTGCATGTTACGCAGTTTTCATGAATAGGGATTTTTTTAGGACTATACAATATATGTTGCCCATCCTCTGAAAGCATTCTGTTCCAAACATGCTCTGACCAACAAGGCATGCTTTCTCCTGAGAGCAGATGAGCAATTTGGCAGACCTCTGACATCAAATGCCTCTCTTCAAATGTAGACTATTTTCTGATCAGTCCCAAATATAACAATTAAGCAAAATGTAGACAAAAATCCCATATATTCTCCAATGCTCCCTCCTCTATTTTCCTCTCTTATTAACATTATTGTCATACATTTGTTAGGTTGATAAGCCATAATTGATACATTGTTAACCAACATCCACATGTACATTGTGTTGTACATTCCGTGGATTTAAGTAGAGTATGATAACTTATCTGGAGTACTAAAGTATCACACAAAATAGTTTCATGGTCCTAAAATATTCCTTGTTTTACCTATTTATTCCTCTCTGCTGCCTCCCAAACTCGTGGTAACTATCAATAACTGTCTACATTATAATATCTTCATCAAATATTATATCAGAATCATGTGGTATATAGTATGTAGTCTTTTCAGACAGATTTCTTCAATGTAGCAAACAAGCATTTAGGTTTCTTCCTTGACTTTTCCTTTATGACTTCTCTTTTTTAGTGCTGCATAACCTTCCATTTCCTATATGATAGTTTATCCATTCACTGATGGAAGGAAGACATTTAGATAGGTTCCAATTTCCGGCAATAATGCATAACTGCTCTAAACATCCAAGTGCAGGTTTTTGTATGGACATAAACCTTCAACCTCTCTGAGTAAATAGCAAGGGCTGCTTTTGCCAGATCTCAATGTAAAAGTAGGTTTAATTTTGTAAGAGACACTATTGCACCATCTTCCAATGTGACTGAAATAGTTGGTATTCCCATCAGTGTTGAACAAGAATTCATGTTGCTCTACATCCTTAGCAACTTTTGTTTTTTTTCAGTATTTTAGATTTGACCATACTAACAGATACATAGTAATACCTCACTGTTGTTTTAATTCATAGTTTTCTGATGAAATGTGGCTATCTGTTATCTACAGATCTTTTTTGGTAAGATGCCTGTTCAGATATTTACCCATATTTTATTCAATTTGTTTGTTCCCTTATTTTGAAGAAATGCCTCCTTTTAAAACTTTGTGATCTAACCGTATAGATCCAAACCTTACGTCAAATTAGCTTAATTTATTAAGAATTCATTTTATCATATGAATCAAGAGATTCTAAAGATTCCTAATGAAAATCAGCACAGAATATGTGGTAAACATTGCCTTTATTTTTCTCCATTTATTTTCGAGGGCTTTAAAAACAAGGTCCTGTGCAGCAGGTTACAGGCTGTCTGGACATTGTTTCCCTATTTCTCGACTGAGTCACCCACACCTGACATGATGTGCTTCCACTGAAATTGCTGAGATGACCAGGGTCATGGCTGTGGCAGTCTGGACTTTGGCTCAGGTATTCATGGATGCAGCTGCTGCCTTGCTCTTGGGCAGTGGAAGAGCGTAATCCTATGAATTCTGCGTAGGAATTCCTGGAACAGCTTGGTTGACTAGACTCCTCCTGTGATTCACTGGCTTGGCTGTTTCCAGGGTTCTTTTCAAATTCTCTCTCATTCTTTTCCAACTCTCTTCCTGAGTTGTCAGGAGCATTGGGAGTGAGACTGAGGAAGGTTCAAATGGTTACATTTCATCTTAGTTGATAGAAATCGCGTAAAATGTTTTGAGTTTTAGAAACTTTCTCTCAAAGTATACTTCCTTTTAAATTCTACATATATTTTAATTCAAAAGGTTTCATGGACAGAAATGCAAACTTCATTTTAAAACTTCATTTCAAAATTGGATCATCATTGTGAATTTTACTTGGTTCTCACTGACTGTCCATTTCCATGGGTTCTGAGTGATCATGATTGACAACTGCCTGATTTGCCTCCCAAAGGCTTTCTAGGAAACACTAATGTATGCTTGTCCATTCATGTTCACCTATACCAGTGCCATCAGCAATGCCTTCATCATACTAAAACCTTTTCTGCATAAACTGTAACTAATAACTACCTTCATTACTTAATAATGCATTCCACAACGTGAGCCTCATTTTCCATGATGCTATCTTGTTATCTCTGCTCTTAGCCTGTTCCTGACTGCATATTGGGGTTGAACATGTATTCTTTTGCTTCTGTATAGCTCTCTTTTGGGTCTACTTCAAAGTTTTTCACTGAGACTACCTTTCCAACCATCAAGAATAAGCCTATTTGACTTATTCTTAATATAGCCAAATATTCTAGAGAATATTTAACTACTTTAAATTTATGTTCAATGCTTGAAAATATTTTCAATCACAATAATTATTTGCTTAATATTTGGAGAAGTCATGGCTTATAGTCTCAGTTACATTTTAAAATAATATTAGTCTTTTTTTTTTTAATCCAACAGATAAAAACAGATATTTCTCTAGTGGTCTATTTCAATTGCCATAGTTTTGTGGTTTAAGTGTAAAAGCCAATTATATTAAGAAACAGAAAACAAGCAATGAAATGGCAAATGTAATCCCTAAAATATCAATAATTGTGTTAAATATAAATGATATAAATATAACAATTAAAGTACAGAGATAAGCAGAGTAGAAAAAACATGCGGTCCAACAATGTGCTATCTACAAGAATTCACTTTCAAAAAATTACTAGGGAGGTTTAAAGTAAAATATTGGAAAACTATATACCATGCATATAGTATCTGCAAAATTTAAGTGTAAATAGCCACCTGTGGATAATGGGCACCCTATGGGATATTGCAATTATTCTTTTGTATGAATATGCCACAATTTGACTGAGAGTTGGATATTTGTGATTTATTTTAATTATTATGAATAGTGCTGCTGTAAATATTATTTCACATACTTTCAGTAAGTGTATTTGTACCATTCTCTGTATATACTAAGAAGTTCAGTCCATGGGCCATAGTACTAAGTTTTAGAAAGCAATGTTTCAAAGAGATTGTAAAAATCAATAGCATCTTTAACTGAAAGTTTAAGTTTTAAAACTAAAAGTTTAAGTTGTTCCACATATTTAAAATTTACAATTTAAAAATTATTCATTTGGTATTTATTTGCCTTATTGTAAATTTATTTTGCATTTTTATGATAAAAAATGAGGATAAACACCTTCTCATAGTAATTGCCTGTTCATGTGTTTTGATGGCTTTTAATTGTCTCTCTTTTACTTATTTAATATAATTCTTCAAGAATCCTGGAATTATGAAATATATGTACTGTAGATATATCTTCTCCCGATATTTTCTTGACATTTTTAGAAATAAGTTCTTAATTGAGTATAGTTTAATTACTTTCTCTATCGTTAGTCTTTTTATAGTCTGTTTAAGTTGTAATCTAGTCTATGGTTATGAATAAAATTTCCTATATTTTCTTCTAAAAATTTTACTAATTTATCTTTTAAAATTGTAATCCATTTTAAAATGATTTTATGTCATGCAATGTAGCAGGAATATTTTTTTTTCACATGAAGTACTAATCAACTACATACTATTCACTGAAAAGATAATCATGCACCCACAGACTACTGTATTACACCTCTTGTTTTCTTTACCCTTCTTTCTTCATTTTTTGTTTTTGTTTTTGGTGATATAGTCATCCTTCTGTATCCCTTGGGGATTAGCGCTAAGAACACTGCAAATACCAAAATCCACAAATCCACAGATGCTCAAATTTCTTACATAAACTCATCTATTAGCATATACCCTAGACACATCCTCCCTTATCTCTTAAATCACTCTTAGAATACTTCTCATATATATTTAATATAAATGCTATGTAAATAGTTATTATAGTGTATTATTTAGGAAACCATGACAAGATAAAAACCTGTACATGGTCAGTACAGATACAATTATTTTCCCCAAAGATTTTCAATTCAAATTCTGTTGAACCCATGTAGGTAGGTATGCATACACAGGGTCAAATTATTTATGCAATTACAATCTCTAAATTACCCTCTAAATATTGCTTTTGTTCTGCCCCACAAATTTGAAGGTACTAAATCTTTAGTACCATTTTTCATTTTTTTTTTTTTGTAATTTTCATTGTGGATTTGTATTTGATCCTTAAGTCTATCACTTGATTTGAAACATTAGGTGCTTGTCTTGTTGATTTTTGCTGTTGATTTCTGGAGTGCATTTCCTTTGATAAGGGAGCATAAGTTCTTTTAGTCCTCCATAATACTCCAAATCTTCCATATATCTCATCCTGTGATCAATTTCGTAAGTGCCGCATATGCTCCTGAAAACTGTTTTCTAATATCAGGTTTGATGCTGTATTTTCATCAATTGGTAAACTTCTTTAATTACATTTTTCAAATCTTGTGTCCCTGTTATTTAAACAACTGTTATAAGCTTTTTATTGTAGTTATTAAGATACATGGCTTACTTTATCCCATTACAATAAAAGCAAGTACTTTTGCTTAATATTGTAACCATGTTATTTACACCATACTGAATAAAAGTTACTTATGTTTTCCTGATGGATTGGTCCCTTTAGGGTTATAATATTTTCCTCTTTATTTCTAGCAATTTTCATTTCCTTCTATGTCTTACAGCTACACAGTTTTCTTCTGCCTAATGTTTGCAACATAAATTTTTTCCATCTTTTCATGTTAAAATATCCTGCGATGTAATATTAGAGTTCTGTCTATATTAAGCGGCACATAGTAAGGTATTGTACGTTTTTTCAGATTTGCAATTTCTGCATTTTCATTGAAGTACTTAATCTACTTACATTACCATGTAGGTAATGTATTCCAGTTTTAACCTACCATTTTTCTATTTGTTTTATGTTAATTAGAATAGTTTTTTACTCCATTTCCTGTTTTCTTAACTTGCCTAAATAAAAAAAAATACCTTACACTTCACTTTTCCCTCTCTTGACTTGAAAATTATCTCTTCTTTTATTATCCTTCCCTAGAGAATAAAACATACATTTTTTACCTATTACATTCTAACATAAATTAGCATTTTTATCACTTACATAGTGCTACAGCCAAAATTACACTACTTTCCTATCCTTCATACTATTATTTCCAGTTTGCTGTTTCTACATATATTTTATACCCACAAAGATAAGATGGTGCTACTGCTGACAATGATTATATAGACAATATTCATTTACATTTCTTCATGAAAATACAAATATCCACTCCTGCCTTGCTCCTCACTTTTTAATTGTTCTGTGTGTTTCCAACTGAAAGCATTTTTTTTTACTGCCAAAACAATTCCCTTTAGTATTATTTTAGGTGCAATTAGGTTATTGACAAATTCCCTCTCTGATTTCCCCCTTAAGGAATTATAATTCTTTTTTTATTTATTCTCATTAGTTATACATGACAGAATGCATTCTGACACATCATGCATAAATGGAGTACAACTTCTCATTCTTCTGGTTGTACATGATACGGAATTACACTGGTTGTGTAGTCATATATGCACAAAGGGTAATGATGTCCAAATCATCCTAAAATTTTTCCTACCCTCACACCCCCTCTCCTGCATTTAGTCCTCTCTGCCTAATCCAAAGTAACTCTATTCTCCCACCCCAATGCATGCCTTACTGTGAATTAGCATCCACATATCAGAGAAAATATTCAGCCTTTGATTTTTTGGGATGGGCTTATTTTGCTTATCATGATATTCTCCAGCTCCATCCATTTACTTGCAAATGCCATAATTTTGTTTTTCTTTAAGTGGGAATAATGTTTCATCGTGTATATATACCATATTTTCTTTATCCATTCACCTGCCGAAGGGCATGTAAATTGGTTCCATAGTTTGGCTATTGTGAGTTGAGCTGGTATAAACATTGATGTGGCCCTGTAACTGTAGTATGCTGATTTTAAGTCCTTTGGATATAAACCGAGGAGTGGGATAACTATTTCTTTTAATGTGTAAATATTTTCACTAGAAGCAATTTCTCAACTACTTTAAATAAATCATGCAAAATACTATTTAAAAAATAAATGAAATCTATTTTTGTAACACAATTTAAATGTAGGCATTGATTTGTGCATAATTTTGTAAAGTGAATCTCCTTTATAATATTGTGTGTATATAAATTTGTAGTAAGTGTATCCCTTTGGTACTTGGAAGGAAAGCAGCATTCTGGGCATTTCAGGCAAGAAAGGATTCTATTAGGAGAAATAGCAACTTATTCAATCTCCGGAAGTTCTGGAGGGGAAAGATCAGGCAGGAAATATGTCTTCTACTGCTCAGAATTAGTCTAATATTTCAGTGAGTCAAGAATTTGCAAGAATCATAGGAATACAACCCGTATTTTACATAAAAGCTCACATATACTAAAATCATATATGATCCTGCAGAGCTTTCTCATCTTTTAAACTGATCCTACTCAATCTTGACCAAGAATCTGTCATTAGAATAGTTAATATTGAAAAGCTTCTATGAAGAGACTCAGAAATGTACTTTCCAGTTCCGGTGATAAATGAAAGAAGAGAATAGCATTGGGGTTGTGTGAAGAGCAGGCTGGGCTCTGCTATAACTTCCCCAGGAAGTAGTGATTAGTAGTTCTTGGGCTGAGTCTAACCCTGAGTTACTCTATTTCGTAAAGCAGGAGTTTCCCATGAGTTACTATTTTAAGTTCAAGTTGCCAACGTAGAATGACTCTACACCTTCTTCAGACAAGTAAACAACCACCATCTGCCCAGCAAAAATATAAGGAAAAACTGAAAATACACTATTCATGCTAATAAAAATGATCACCTGAGAACTTGTCAAATTTAAGCACATGGATTCATGGGGCTTATCTGACTTGTATAAGAAAAACCAGCCCATGAGCTTATCAAACACATCAGACCACCAAGAGAAGCAGCCCCCTCACCTGAGTCCCATAAAAGAGAGTGCCCCAAGACTGGATATGGCAGCACATTGAGTCTGTCACCTGGGAACTTCTCAGGAACTTGCCCGGTAAAATCCCCACAGCAATGAGTCTCAGAGTCTCTGTCCTGGACCTTCAACACAGCATGGTTTCTCCTGCCCATGATGACCATACAGAAGCTCATTCCAAGCTGACACTACAAGCTGACATTCTGAAACTTCCCTCTGTCCAGACCCTGGAATAAAATAAGTTCCTGCTTTGACAGTGTGGTGCCCTGAACAAGTTCTAATTGGACCACCTGCTGTAACTCTGACTCTTTGAATTGGTATCTGCTCTGTCCCTTTGCTCTCAGTTAAGCCTCCTGGTCCCCTATGTCTACCTTAACTCCTTAGCCTTTCTGTAATATATATATTATGTATATATTTATTTGTGCAAATTGTGCAAAATGTGATATGTGACTTGGGTGTTAAGAGACATTAGTAGTTAAGACTGGAAAGAAAGAACTTGTGATTGCCAGTCTTATAACCATCAGGTTACCCAGGAGCATTCAGTGAACTGCCACTACTAAGAGTGTTATAGCCTGTAAATTTATTGTTATTCAATAAATTCTGACATTGCAGAAAGAGACAAATAGATTTGGTCTGTGTCAATGACATATCTCGCTCACATCAAATTAGTTTCAGGAACCTAATACAGTAGATTTCACTCAGCTACACAGGTAATATCTTCTCCTCCTCCTTCTCCTTTTCACCACTTCTTGCTGTATTAAGTAGGTCCTATTTAGAATCCCTGAGATGAGACAGAAGTCTTTGCCTCTTTGTGACATAGGAATTTAAAATAATATTACTTAAGTGTAGCTCATAGGACATTTAATTCTACCTCTAGAGACTCAGGAATACATTATAAAGAAAATGGTAGAATTTAATTGTGAATTGCATGACTCAATCGATAAACTCACAGACACAAAGATGACACAATTGTAAATATGAAGGATGATAGTCATTTATATAGATTTATGAGAGGAAGAGCGTATGAATGAATGAACAATCTATCATGAGTCATTGTTAGAAATGTGTGTCTGGGGAAGAAGGATTTGCATTATTTAAAAAAATGTAAAACATAGAGAAGATAATTTTCTATCTTATGACATCAATAATTTTTTCCATCTCCAAACCTATACTCCCACCTCAAGATATACATCATGCTACATTACATAGTTCTTAGTTGGATAAAAATAAAATCCAGAATAAAATATCCCTTAGCAGTTTCCCAAGAGCATCGATCACAGGCTCTATACCAGAACAAATTAAACAAAAATTAAATACACCTAATTTGACTGTGGGAATCCTGACAGAATTGCAGATTTTATTAATTTATGAATACTTTTCTCTGTTCCCAACAAAATAAAGAAATTTCAAATGAAAGTTAGTCTGAAATATGAACCAAAGATCCTCTACTGGGGGTTTTAAAAAGCCCATTGCAGACAGTGACTTTTGAATCCATCAAACTAGTCCTCAGCCTCTCAACCAAACCCACCACTCTTGCCACACTGTGCTGTCACAGCGAGTACTGCGGTGGTCAGCTCTGGCTCTGCCTAAGGCGACTTCCTGTGTCGGTATGGCCACTGCAACTCATCTTGCTCTAGCAGATATTGCATTCTGCTGAGAAACTTCTGGAGTCCTATGGGTATGCTGCATATATATTTGCTTTGTTTTATTTATTTGCTTTATTTTATTTTTTACTGAATATCTTCTATTTTTGTATTCCAAAAATGAAAACATCAGCTGGGCACAGTGGTGCACACCTGTAAGCCCAGGGGCTCTGGAAGACTGAGACAGGAGGATCACGAGTTCAAAGCCAGCCTCAGCAAAAATGAGGCGCTAAGCAACTCAGTGAGACCCTGTCTCTAAATAAAATACAAAACAGGGCTGGGATGCAGTTCAGTGGCCAAGTGCCCCTGAGTTCAATGTTCAATCCCCAGTACCGAAAAAAAGAAAAAGAAAAAGAAGGGAAAAGAAAACGTCCCCCTAGGATACCTGAAAACAAAGCCAACAAAAAGCAACAATGTTCTTCAATCAGTATGTTGCAACATAATTAAACAAAATCTCTTGGAGTGTCTCATAATTTACTACTCCACTTATCAATAAACTTCATTGCTTACATAACATCCTTAACTCAAGTATCAATGAATTCTCCTATAGCAGATAATGCTGTTTTGCATTTATTCTCATCTCTTTCCGTCATATGTATGTGTGTCAGATGTGTTTAAGTATAAATATGAAAGAGAAAGAAATAAGGAAATAGAAAAATCTGCACAGGGTTTCTCCTACAGGAATGACATGTCCAAACAATGAGTGGACCGTGTTTTTTTTTTTTTTTTCTTCCTGTCAATACACAAATCTGTTCATTCAGATAGTTGCTAGCCATTAATAATATCCACATATAATCAAATGAAGTCTCAGCTTCATCCCATTACAATTATCAACTTGATTGCCACAGATACATTCTATGGGTCTGTTTTGACTGTTGCTAGTCTATACCAGGTGAAATGTACCAGATGGAATCTGAGCTGAAGTCACTGGTCTCCTTTAATTATAGTCATTGACCTCTCTTAGATGGGCCATCAGCAGGCAGAAGTGTCCAAATCACATTTCACATGGCTTCTGCCAGTCCAGAAGCAAATCACTAACCATGGGTCACTTTTATCATGAGAAATATTGCTTGGGAGATACTTGACAAATATCACTTTATGGGGTTACCAAAACTAGCCTGTCGCATAAGCTGATGCAGCAAGGGAAAGGGTTTTTTTCATTATTTCTCCTGCACAACTCAATAATAAAACAAATAATAAGTTGACCCAGTACTTCGTAATGAAGAGCTATCTATAAATGGTGAACAATATATAAAACAGTTTTCAACTGTAGTAGATCTCAGGGACATGCACAATCAAATCAACACACACTTGCCAGAATCACTAAGGAAAGTGCCTGTAGACATCTGTTCTTGAAAAGGGAAGCAATGGATTGTGGAATTATCAAAGGCACCCTTACTTTGGAAAACAGTTTAGTAGATTATTTACAAAAGCTGAATAATTTTGCACTCTATAAGCCTGCAATTCCATTTCTAGTTACACACCCAACAAATTGCATCTGTGTCAAAATAAATCGTTCTTCCAAACAATGCATTCCCTGCTCCTGAGCTCTGTGAGAGGATTATATTTCCATTCTCTGTCGCTGTTGTCCAAGCTATTAAATTTGTGGAACTGGCCTCATAGTAGACAGTGTGTACAAGGACAAAGTGTATTTCTTCATCCCTTATCTTGCTTATCTTGCTTCTGGCAATGCAAGTGATGGATATGTGAATATAGGCTTAAAATCACTTGCACTACTATTTCCCCACATGGAGGAGGAGATAGATTGACCAGGTTCTGCTCCAAATTACAGAGAGCTGCATAGAGCTAGCTCTTGACTTCGTTCCAAGCTTAGTCTAATCTGGTCAAACCACAGACATATACCTATATATATAGAGCAAATGAAAACTGGTACGTAAAACCAGGTTTTGCATTTATTTGTTATGAAATATTGTGGGAATATCAGATTGACACAAAGAGAAGTTTACCAAGAACATGTAGAAGTTACATGTCATGTTTAAAATTAGAAACAACTCAACACTTTATCGACAAATGGGTAAATATATTGTGCTGAATCACGCAAGAGATACTATTCAGCAATGAAAATGAACCCTTTTTTACAACGGGAAAATATGAATCTCAAGCTCAATACCATCTGATTAAAACCAGATAAAATAGTACATACTATATGAAGGCAACTATTAGGTGCAAAGATGGTAAAACACAAATCTGTGGTTAGCAAGAGGTAGGAGAGGTAATGACTGGGATGGAGGCATGATGGTGGAGAGACTGTGAAAAGACTTTGGATCCTGCTCAACCTTGACCTTAATAAATGCTTATTAAGCACTATGGTAATTTTACAAAAATTAATCTATCTCTATTCTTGCTAAATTGTAATTATTTTGGACTTCAATAAAATTTTACTTTGAAAACTGTCATGAGACTTTATTTTGCTCTTTCATTGGAAATAATTCTCAGAAAACCTAAATTGGAGATACATGATCCCAAGAATATGAACAAAAGAATATATCACATTTGCAGCGTCAATTTTTCCTTGCATGTGCTCACAAACTAATTGTATGCCACCTGAATTCTTAATTAATGTACAACTTGAAATGTAATTTTTCTTAGTTAAAAAATAAACATCCAGAATGTGGCTTTCATATTTATGTTTTCCCTTATAGCCCAGATACCAATCATTATCAAATATACATAATGAGGAAGGTATCTTGCAAATAAGAGAGAAGTTATTTTTTTAATGTACATATTAAATTTTCAGTCATCTTGATATAATAGTACTGATCTATCTTTGCATAAAAAATCAAAACATCAACAATTATTATGTGAAACAGGACAAAACAATCTGTGGATTCTCAAAAGTCCCTAAATAGATAGAGATATTCAATTCAAGTTCAGGGATTCTCTGTTCTTCAATTAAACCATTGATTCCTAACACCATGTGCTCCTATGAACTCTGCTATGGTGACCTGGGCTGTGGCTATGGTAGGTGAGGATATGGCTGCTGCCACCCAGCTTACTGTGGTGCATACTGATTCATGATGCTACCAAGAAACTTCCAGAGCAGCACAACCCACTGGACATAGCCTCCTGGTTTTCTTGATTTTTGCCTCCAAAAATGCCATTTTCTTTTCAGACAGGGAAAATCTTCTTTATTGCTTGTATATGGGGCTGGGAATTTGAGATACAACTTTATTAGTCAGTTTTGCATTACCACAATGAAATATCTGACAGAGGCTACTTATAAGAAAGAGTTTATTCAACTCATAATTTTGGAGACTTAGATCAAAGACCTCATTCATTCAGCCTCTGATATAGTCTGTGGATTTGGGTACATTATGGTGAGCTTGCATTTTGGAGCAAGTATTCACATATCAAACAGGAAGCCAGAGAGAGACTGGGGTCTCATAATCCAATATGAGAACATGCCTCCAAAAACCCAAGGACATCTGATTAGGATCTACCTGTCAAATGTTTCACTATCTCTCAATGGCTTCACCCTGCAGACAAAGCCTTCAATAACAGTGGACCCCAGAGAGAAACTCAAAGGTTAACCAACCACAGTCGCAAGTGTCTTTGTTATTGAAAAAAATCACAAATTGTCTGAGAATATGTGTGTTCTTGTGTTGCAATTTTAGTATAATTTAAGGTTTAGTCCAATGTCTATCATATACAAAAGATGCTGCTTCATTTTTTTAATGAAACTTTCATTAACAACATTGCTTTGTTTTTCACTTATATTTCTTCCTCTCTGCAAGTTTTGTGCACAAACAATATGTGGATATCTATGATCTTTTTTGATTGATTTCATTAAGATACATCTTACTTTTATTAAACAAACTTTCAAAATAATTAGCCTTCCAAATAATTTAATATAGAAAATATCTTATTCAATGATACAATTACAGATCATTCTCACAAGATATTTTCCAGTCGGCATATTCAAAATTGAAAATGTGTGTTCATGATTTGACAAATTTTGAGACAGGTCATATCAAAATATTTGTTTATTTCAAAATTATGATAAGTCCTACATCATAGATTCAGAAATGTAGTAAAAGAATTCCAATATTCCAAGATACAGTTATTATCTCTGTAATGATCTTGCAAAATTTATATGTCCTCATATTTTGAGAAGTCATGTGACATATGACATGGACTTTTATTTCATGTTACTTCGAAAACAATTTTGAAGAATAAAGAATATGTAAAAACATGCAAGAATCATTTTTACAAAATGTATTCAACCCCCAGACCAAAAATTAGCATTAATACTACCCTGAAAACCCCTTCTATATCACCCAAATCAAGGTCGCCAATACACTGCTTTCTAAAGTAGTTTTGCTTATTTTTAAATCTTATGTAGTGAAAGCAGAGTGTACAGACCTACTTATTTTGCTCAATTTGATATTCCTGAGAATCAAACACAAATAAGTAGAATTTTTCCTTCCTCGTTTCTATAGTGTTCCATGGTATAAATATAACACAAATTATTTATCAAATAACAAACAATTCTGTATTCCTCTTTTCTTTTTAATTTTCACATTTCATCTGGAAAATGTTTTTGTTTTTGTTGAGCATGTAAGTAGACTTGAAATTGTTGGTTTAGGTTTACCTACATGTTTGCCTTTGATCAACACAAAGAGTTTCCAAAGGATTTATTGCACTTCACATCCTGCCTTCAATGATATTTCCAATTCTGCGTCATCCTTGCTAAAAATAACTGTATTCAGAGTTTTATAAAACTTAATCATTCTAGTGGATGTTCTCTTAGTCCCCAGTTAGATGTAGTCACTTTATGAAGTGATTACTCATAAGTCAAGTTCATATGTCTATTTAGTTGACTCACATACCCACTTTCATACCCACACGCAATAAATATCATCTCTAATTCTGTGGCTTGCCTGTCTTCCATAAATGCTGCATTTTGATGAGCAAGAATTCTTAACTATTTTCCAAGTTTCTATAACATTTATTCTGTCCTATTTAAGCATATTTTATCTATTGAAAGAAAAATTTACACAATTTTTAAACAATTTCACCTAGAAATGTGGATCCATTTGAAGTTTTTTTTTCTTTTTTTGCATATGGTGTATGATACTGATGAAATAGATGAATAATGTTTTCAGCACCATTTAATAAAATTATCACTGGCAAGGTTCTGGTCTTGTCCAAATGCCTGTGGCACCCTTTTATCATCTAAGTTGGGAAATGTGCCTGATGCAAAAGTTAGGAAGAGAGAATGGTGCTTAAATGAGAAGAGAAAATCCAATACCTTAGGTGTCAAACACATCTTGTTCCTACTTCTTACAGCATAATCTTTTTCCTAATACCTGAGCCTACAAAGTAAAAGCAAGGAACACTTGAGCTAGGAAATTTAGCAGATTCACCATAAAGAAAAAATGCTAAGTAAAAAGTCCAGACCATACATATATGGAAGTCACTTCTCTAGTAAGCATCTCTGACTCATATGAATGACTGACAGGCAGGTCTAGTAGTGGGAAAATGGTTTACACATTTTCTCTGCCATGATAATCCTACTCCCAGGGAACATCTGAAATGGGCAAGGGGAATCCAGATCCAGAGAGCAGAGAGCTAGGAAGATCTCATATCTGTAATTCAATATGAACTGAGTTATAGTCAGTAATCCAGTCCTTGAGAGAGCATTTTGATAAGAGTATGGAGTATGAATTTACTAAGTTCTATATTCACCAAAGAGATTCAATTTATATACTTAAAGAAAAATAAATAGGTAGTAAGTTGCATATAGTTCAGTGGTAAAATCACCAAGAAAAAGTGAGAATACTAAAACAATAAGAAATCAACACAGGGAAATGTAACAGCGGTCCCCTTCATGCTTTGAATATAGACCTTGCTGCTCTGCAGCTGTGACTTATTTTTAAAATGGACATCTTTCTTTCTCTTCCTCTTCCACTACTCTTCCCTGATCTCTCCCCCTTCCTAAACTTCCTTCCCTCATCTTGGGTGAAACAGGATCACCCTTCTTCCCCATCCTAGGCTGTTATCTTCCTTGAGCTCACACCCACAACAGGAAGGAAGTAATTTAGACTTCAGGGATGGCTGCTGGTGCCACAAGATCTAAGAAATCTCCCAAATTAACAAGTGAATTATGATCCCTATCAGGGCACACCTGGAGTGTAGTCTTTGAATAACTCCCTTAAAAACCCTCTGTTCCTCTGGATGGGCAGAAGCACAGCCTCCGGGACAGGAACACTCTGTTTCTCCTTTGCTGGCAAAGCAATAAAACTTCTTTTTCATTTTTCTCAAAATAAATAAATAAAAATGAAAGAAGAGAGATGAAGTTAAAACAACAAAGGAATACATGGAGACAGTCTTTCAGTACTATATAATTACTGTAAGCTCAAATGAGGGAAGAATTTGTTTACCTATGAGAAAGCAAATAGGTAATTTGGCAATTTTTAAATTTCATTAATGACTCCAATTTATGCACCCATATTGACACATGTGTAAATCCTGAGGATATACTTCACTGTGAGATGAAAAAGTGTAATAGCAAAGCAAGAGGCCAGACCTGCATAGCCATAGCCCAGGTCACCACAGCAGTTGCCCCAGTAGCTCATGGTGTTGAGCATGAAAGTTTCAATTGAGGAACCTAGACCTGAGCTCGGCAGTGGAGGTCTAGGTCATGGCGATGGTGGCCTGGGATATGACTATGATGCTCTGGGCTATGGCTGTGCAGGTCTGGGACGTGGCTGTGGTGGCCTTGGCCGTGGCTGTGGCTATGGTTATGGTGGGCAGAGATATGACTGTTGCTTCCATCTATCTTGCTGGATTCTATGATTTTACTAACAAACTTCTGGAGCCACTCTGTTAAGTAGATCTCCTCCTCTTACACTTTTAGACTGCTCTTTTGTAATTCCTCCTATAAGCAATTTATTTCTCTTCCTCAACAGTAAAAAATTTTATCCTAGGCTACTTCATTTTCAGACTGAGTACTTCAGAATTAGCATGCTACATCCCATGAAGCACCTCACCACTCAAATGTGTTTATAATTGATATTGTAGTAGTTCTCCACTCATTGTAGCTTAAGAGCTTCAACCTGAAAATATTGTCTTTTTCAATAAACTTTATCTATCCTTGAAAAACACTTTGTATTTGTATTCATTTTCTCTGTCAAGCATATGTTTCCTTGAAGGGCACATGGAAGAAGCAGAGGCCTTTGCAGAGAATCATCCTCTTACCTAGACCACCCAGATGGTCAGATGACAGTGTAGAGTGGTGTTGCTTGTCAGGTTAAGAGGGGACTCTGCTCAGCAGCAGTGCAAATCATAAGGCTCAAACAGACTCCATCCCCCACTGAACCTATTAAGCTCCAAGAAAGTGAAGATGTGTGATTTATAAAAGTCACTATATTGGGGAATACTTCTGTTAGTTAAAACTGGATTAATGAATAATATTATTTTTCAACTATGTTGAAAATACTAATATCAATTCTCTGACATACATATAAAAAACAAATTACTTAAGAAATGCTCTGTACAATAATCTTTCAGAGCCTAGGAAACCATAAAATCAACCGTGACCCCAATATTGAGGCCAAACTCTTTTGGAAGAGACCCAGCCCTATAATTGGCATGTCAAAATGCCTATCAGGGACTGTGTCATTTACAGGATTGAGATGCATGGAGGATTAAGCCAGATGGTGGACATGACAGAAGTCAGATGGTAGAGACAGTGGAAGGTTTATCTAAACAAGCCTTGGGGGCTATATTCCAAGTTTGCAAAATATCAGATTGGTTCAATATCTGGAAATTCAGACAATGCAATTCATAACATTAATGGAAAAAGAAGCAATTATGCAAATATCTCAAAATATGACAATAATACAGAAAGAGGGAAAGACGGAGATAGAAATAGTGATAGAAATGAGAGATGATAAAATGTACATGGACTGAAACATTAACATTTATGAAATCTGAGAGCAGAGGAGATTTAAATTTTTTTGCTGGTCTTATGCTTTTCAAAATATTTCAACATAAATTATACAAAACATTTAAAAAAGAAAATATAAAAGCTAATGTGTGCTGGCTAGTTCTGTCTAAATTGCTCATGTAAAATGTTTTCACATGACTCTGCCAGTCTTATTATTTATATCTGACCTGGCCGCACCATCATCTTCATCTATTAAGGTTTTAAATGATGCATTGCATAAAAAATAGCACTATTTCCATATGTATGTACATATGTATGAATATATGTACACACATATATATATAATTGTGATTTTTAGACACCACTGAACTTCTGTGTGATTGCAATTAGTTTCTACCACATCACATTATTGTGATTTTGTGATTGCTCCACTATAGTTCAGGGAAAATGAGAGAAGACCAATCATTCCTCCTGGTTGCTGACTCCTGCTGTCAATCTTGTACAACATGTCCACAGCAGAGAGCCCTTGTCATGATCTCTGCACATGTAGATTAGGGCTTCCTTCTTTTGTCACTGATTCTTGATGTATTTGTGGGCCCAACTTTTCCTTAGAAGTCATGTCACTGTTTTTCACTAATTCCAAATCTGCTTCAACCCCTGCTCATACAAGAAGCAGTGGGAAAATAGAAATTAGTCTGACGAAATGACATTGAAATAACACTGACATAAAGAAATAGAAAACCCAAATAGCACATACCAATTAAAGACAATACTTCTGTCTTTTAAAATTTCATGCGAAGGAAACTCCAGACCTAGATGTCTTCACTAAAGAATTATTTAAAATACTTAATAAAAAAGTACTACCAATCATACCAATATTTGTTGACATAATTGAAAAAGGACAAAACTTAGCAAAAAAATTCAAATTTTAACAAAAACATTACAAGACAGTGAGTACATAATGTTAATATAGCTATAAAATCTCAAGCAATGTATTATCAACCAAGCCTCAAGAGCTACATTCCAAGTTTGCAAAATTTCAGATTGGCTTCATACATAGATATTCAGTCAGTGCAATTCATAGTGTTAATGAAAAAGGAAAAAAAATTGAGAACATCTCAATAGATTAAAACAAAATATGAGAAAGCCAGTATCCATTTGTCAATTCTTTAATAAATAAAATTTTACATATTAATGGGGTGTGTTGTGATATGTCAAAGGAACCATACAGCATGCAATAATCGAATCAGGGTCATTATCATTCCCTTTACTCTGTCAGTTCTTTATGTTTGGAGCTTTCAAACTTCTTTCTTAAAATATATATATAATAGCTTATTCTGAACTATAACCACCTCACTGCTACATGGAAAACTAGAATTTAATCCTTCTGGGTTGCAGTAACCTTTATCTATCTCCATTCCTCTTTCTCCCCAAGCTCCTTCTCAGCCTCTAGAAATCACTATTGTACATTCAGACAGACTCCTTTTTTATTTAAATGTCTACATGTGATGTTGTCCTTCTGGGTCTGCCTTATTTCACTTACTATAATGTTTCCCATTTCTATCCATTTTATTGGAAATGACAGAATTGAATTGATGTTTAAATAATCTTCCATCATGTTTGTATGTGTACCATATTTTCAAATCCACTCATCTTTCAGTGGGTCTCTGGTTTATTACCTATCTTAGATAATGTGAATAATGATGCAATGAACTTGGGAATGCAGGGATATCTTTGGTATGGTGACTCATTTCCTTTGAATACATAACCAGCAATGAGATAGCTGGATTATGTGGTAGATCTATTTTTAGTTGTTTGAAGAACCTCCTTTGCTATTCTCCATAAAAGCTGAAACAGTTTACATACTGTGCATATATACAAGTTCCCTTCTCTCAACCTCCTCACCAGTATTTGGTTGGTTGTTTTTGTTTGTTTGTTTTGGTTTTGTTGTTGTTTGTTTGTTTGTTGTTTTTGTTTTTGTCTTAACAGTAGTCTCTATAGTTGGAATATAATGATACCATTGTGGTTTTGATTTTCAATTTTCAGGTGGCCAACGGTAGTGAGGATCTTTACGTGTATTTGCTGTCTACTTTCTCTTTTTTAGCAATGTCTATTTGGATCATTTGCCCATTTTTACTTTGATTACTTGTGTTTTTTAAGGTTTCCTTTGTTCCTTATACTCTAGATGATAATCTTTGACAGATGAATAATTTCCATATATTTTTCCCATTCTGTGGGATTCTTCATTTTGTTGATTGTTTTCTTTCAAGGGCAGAACCTTCTTAGATTGATGTAATTCCAGTCAACTATTCTTGCTTCTCTTTATTATTTTGGGCTCATTCATGAATTTTTTGATCAGTGAGGTAACACTAGACAACCACCTCCTCACTTCAATAAGTGGCTTCAGTATAACATCTGTAGCTTATATTTTACACTTATGCTAAGGATCAAGGATATTCTTTATCAAGACCAAGATAAACATGAGCACTAATACAACTTTCATTCAATTTTGTACCACGAGTCCTAGTCAATGAAAACATAAATAAATGTAAAGATCAGTACATAGCGCAAATACTGGACTATGAAATACAGATATGACAGTATTAAAAATTATGTTATGTGTGTGTTAAGATAGGTAGTCCTGGTTCAAAAATAAGCACTTAGACCAAGAGAAAGAAGAGGGATTTTATAAACAGATTCAGAGATATGTGGCAATCATATTTACACTACAGATATATCAAGTGCTGAAGATGAAAATAATGATTCAACAACAATTAAAGTTAGATTACTTTGCTAAACATAGAAAAAATTAATCTTGACTAATAACTGTACATCATACACAACCATAGAAATGAAAATTTGTACCCCATATGTGTACAATGAATCAAAATGAAGTCTGTAAAAATAAAAAAAAGAAAAGATAGATGCAAGAATGTATTTGTTAATGTGAAGTGGTGGATGATTTCTTATACAGGATATAAGCCGTACTAGTTGTAAAAGAATATATCATTAAATTTTAAGGATTTTTGGTTTTGAGAAACTGAAAAAGTCACGAATGGGGAGAATATATATATCTAGAATATATATCTAGAAAAGGTTTGTAGCAAAAATGAATAAATACATCTACAAATCATTGGAGAAAGAAATAAAACACAGATTCAAAATGGCCTGAAACTTGCCCGAGGATTTCATCACAATGAAAACAAACTACCTTCAAACTCTTTAAAGTAAGGAAATGCAAATTATAGCCCTAAATAAGCAGGATTTCATTCCCATTAGAATCACTAATGTTAGATTCTGAAAATACCAAGAAATTTTGCAAGTATCAGAGTCTAGATATTGCATACATTACTTTTGGGCACATCATTGTTACATTCCCAGTAGAAACTGTATGTCAACACCTAAAAATGCTAAGTGCACACACACTAAAATTCAGAAATTCACCCTAAAAAAGTGTTCACTTTGTGAAGTCCAGTTTTCTTCTCCCTTCCACGTGAACGTTAATTAACAAACGTAAACTCTAAAATCGCCTTTTGAGAAATTGAACCTATTTTTAGAAAATAAGTCAACATATACAGTATGTGGAGAAAGGACGGTATGCTTTGTCACACCTGGTAGTTTCTTAATTCTAGTTAGTTACACTTAACAGTAGAATGCATTTGGACACATCATATGTAAATGGAGTGTAACTTCTCATTATTCTGATTGTCCATGATGTAGAATTACAGTGGTCCTGTGATCATATATGCACATAGGGCAATCATGTCCCATTTGTTCTACCCTTCCTACCCCTTTACCTCCTCCCCCTCCTTCTCTCTCCTCTGTCTAATCCAAGTACCTCTATTTTTCCCTAACCCCACCCCTTATTGTGAATTAGCATCCACATATCAGAGAAAACATTGGGCTTTTCGTTCTTTGAGATTGGCTTATTTCACTTAGCATAATAATATCCAGCTCCATTCATTTAATGACAAATGTCATAATTTCATTCTTCTTTAAGGCTGAGTAATAAATATTCCATTGTGTAATTAGCACATTATTTCAACTAAATAAACATAGACAAAATGGACAATAAAAATAGGCAAACAGTTGGATGTGGGGGCGCAGGACTGTAACCCAGCAGCTCTGGAGGCTGAGTGAGACAGGAGGATCACAAGTTGAAGACAGCCTCAGCAATTCAGCAAAGCCGTAAGCAACTTAGTGAAACTGTCTCAAAACAACAAAAATAAAATAAAATATAAAATAAAATAAAGAGTCAGGGATGTGGGCACCATGATAAATTTCTCCTGGGTTAAATTCCAGTAACCAACCCCTCCAAAAAATAAGAATAGGAAAATAAAAGGTCTATAAAAATACAGGATTCGATAGAAGTCCTGACATAAAACCAAAGTGAATTTGGTAATTGAGGGTGTCACTTTGTCTCATGAAGCAGAGACTCAAGAAGACATCCAATGTCCTCAAAATCACCATCAAGTTCTTCTCCCTGGTGGAACCTTGCTTGTAACTCTAGAAATATAATACTTGAGCTCCAATTCTTCTTGCTACTTGGGAGTAGGAAAAGAATGAGACACTGAGAATGGACTTTGAATTAATCACACAGAGTAATTATTTGTTCTTGAAACTCTAGCCAGAGCAATCAGACAGACCAAAGAAATTAGAGGAATACAAATAGGAAAAGAAGAGATCAAACTATCTTTATTTGCTGATGACATAATTCTTTATTCAGAAGACCCTAAGAATTCTACCAGAAAACTTCTGGAACTCATAAATGAATTCAGTAAAGTAGCAGGATATAAAATTAATGCTCATAAATCTAATGCATTTTTATTCGTAAGTGATGCATCCTCTGAGAGAGAAATTAGGAAAATACCATATTCACAATAACCTCAAATAAAATAAAATACTTG
>JAJEJO010003825.1:55212-167578 GCA_020662805.1 Glaucomys volans | reverse complement strand
TTATGGCAGCCTGGGCTATGACTGTGGCTATGGCTGGGACAGATATGGATATGGCTGCTGTTGCCCATCTTGCTACAGCGGGTACTGGTCCTATGGATTCTACTGAGAAACTTCTAGAACCACTCAGCCAGTTCTTCCTCCTATACTTTATCACTATCTTTCTAAGATTCCTCTACTAAATAACTTATTTCCCTTTCCCAAGTGCAGAAATATTATCTTAGACTATTTCACCTTCCAATTGAACATTTCAGATTCAGCTTGCTTCAACCTGAACAACCAAAGTCACAATTGACACTTCCCCATTCATAAAGTGTTCATATTTGACATTGCTGTTTTACCACTTATTTGCCTACAAGCTTACAATGTGAAAAAAATTATGTTTCTTTTTCAATAAATTTCGTCTTTCATTGCAAAATCCTTTGCTCTCATATTCATTATTTTCTCTCATTTGTATTTGTATGATGGAGCGAGCACAGGTCACTTAAGAACTCGTGCTGGTTCAGAATCTTTATAGAAGAATGTTGCCACATCCAGAGAGTCTGGATGGTCAGAGATTATGTCAAGTTGTACTGTGCACCTGAGTAAGAAAGAGCACTCCACTCAGCAGCTGTGAAAAGTGCAGAGCTCAGGTATTAATATCCTTTGTTCAACTATTTCCATCCCTTTAAGAACGACCACATATGATCTATGGAGATCACTCCGGTTGGCCAGAACACCTTCAAGTAAAACTGTAGTACTGAACAAAACTAGTCTTAGAACATTTTAACAATATTATTATCAATTCACACATGCACATACAGAAAACAGACTGGTGTAGGATGCTCTGTGCGCACCCACTACTGAGTGAGGCTTCACTCAACTTGATTTTTTATTGCACTCTCCATGTTTCCTCACCAACACATCTTCTTCCCTCCACCTGACTCCATGCTGGGCAAAACTAACATATGAAGTGTAATACTGATCCCAAAGAAAATTTTAAGCAGAGCCTTTTACAACTTCTGGCTTAGACTTTCCATGAACACAAATTTCTTTCTTTCAGCACCTATGTTCTTATCCAAAGGAGAGGAGGATGAAAAGTAGTCTCATGACTTCTGTTGCTGTTGAAAAATGACCTGCATCAGCCAGATGTAATGGCACATGCCTGTAATCCCAGGAACTCCAGAGGAAGAGACAGGAGGATCACAGGTTTGAAGTCAGCCTCACTTTAACAACTTAGCAAGACACTCAGCAATTTAATGACACTGACTCAAAATTAAATATAAAAATAAAAAAGAACTGGTGATATAGCTTATTGATATGGGGTACAATTCCCAGTACCAATATATATACATATATATTTGCATCAAGTCCAGAGAATCTTAAGACAAGAGGTGACTTCAAAGAATGAGGCATAATTGTGTTTGGAGGAGCCACTCTTCTACAATTGTTATGTTAAAACATGCCTCTGTAATACCTGCATTAAGGGCAGGGGCATTTACAGCATTGTGATACAGGCACATGTAAGTCAGGTGGTAAAGGTGGTAGAAGGAAGACAGAGGAGAGAGAGAGAGAGATAAAGATGGGAAGCAGAGCAAAGTTTTAAATGTAGACGTACTGAAATGGTAACATTGAGGAATGTGAGTTACAAAAACAGAAATCCATTGTACTGGTCTTGGACTTCTCTCTTTGCAAAATTTCAACATAAGATATGCAAACATTTTAAAGAAAAAAGCCAAGTCTAATGTCTGTTCAGTAGTTTTTTCCAAACTGCTCATAAAAAAGTGCTTTCATGTGATTCTAAGTCTCCTATTATATATATCTGACCTTGCTACATTTTTATCCTCATGTATTAAGATTTTAAATAATCTGTTGTCTACTAAAGCAGAACTATTTCCATATGCACACACCACTGGAAGTTTCCTGGTGACGCTGCTCCTGTGTGATTGTACTTTGTTCCTTCCAGATCACATTCTTCTGATAGTTTCTGTACAATTCAAGGAAGAGGACAGGAAAAAATCAGCCATGCCTCCTGGTTGCTGACTCAGTTGACATTGTGCAAATGTTCTCCAAAAACAACTGTAATCGCCTTCTCTGTGCCCCCAGTCCAGAGCTTTCCTCTTCCAACCCTGAGTTTCTACTTGTGATTCTAGTTTTACATTTCCCTTTGGAATCACAATGCTTTCTGTTCCAACTTATTCCAGATTTCCTTTCCCTTCTCCCCACACAAGGAACAGAAAATGAAATTTCGTCTAAGGAAATATCTTTTTAGTAACCAGAAGTCATAGGAAATCTGAATATCCTGATATCTGTTCAAGAAAATAAATCTGTCTTCAAATTTTTCACATAAAGGGAACTCCAAATATAGACACCATCACTAAGAAATTTCTGAAGCCACTTGAGAAAACAACACTCCCAATCACAAAAATGCAATTGCACAGAAAGGGGAAATTAAAAAACTAATGAGAAAATGAAAACCTTGTAGGAACATTTCAAAAAAGGACACGTATTTTGTGAATACAGCTATAAAAATCTGAAATAATATACTGTCAATCCAAATCTCCTGAACAATACTCCAAGACTGCAAAATCCCAGATTGGTTTAACATCTGCAAAATAAGTGAGTCCAACTTATTGTATTAACAAAAAGAAAGAAACTTGCATGACCATCTCTATAGAGTAAAGATAAAATATAATGGTTAATAGTTATGCATGAATTTTTAAAAGTCAGTAATGAAGGACTAGGAAGTAACTTCCTCAGTTTGATAAATGGCATCTGCATAAAATCTACAGCTTCTTCATCATAGTTAATGCTAAAATACAAGACAACTACTCCTTGAGGTAGAAACAATTTAAGTATGACGATTGTCATGACATTCATTTAACCTTGAACCACAGGTCTTAGCGAGTGAAATTATGAACTAATAATAATTAATCAAAGAAAGGGAAACCAGAAAAGAAAATACAGACTTGCCATTATTAACCAATCCCATATCATGGAAAAGACCTTTGTCATGAATAAGCACATAAACCAACAGGAAGAGGAGGGATTCTGTACACAAGTTCAAGGATATAGGGAAACCAGACTTATACTGCCAAAATAATGACTGCATAGAGAAGAAAAGATTGACCATGTAGTAAATACTGCTAAATTCATTTAAAGAAGTAAATCTGCACTTAACATCTTGCACCAAGATAGACAATAAACAGTATTAGATTAATTTGATAAACACATAAAGAAAATACATTTTGATGCATTTTGCACCAAAATACAATATAAGATGTCTTCACTAATGGAAGTAAATGATAATTTCTTAAGTAAGATATAAAGAGCCATGCCCATAAAAAACTGATAAATAGGTTGTCTTTAAAATTATGAGTTTTAATTTTTCAGTTTAAAACTTGACAAAAAGGAAGGCTATTTATGATATAAATATAAATATAAATATAAACATAAATATGATACTTTTTTTGAAAAAAGATTCGTACCAAAATTAAATAAAAATACCTACAAAGCATTAGAGAAAGACACAAAACATAATTAAAAGTGGACAAAAACTTCAACAATCATTTTATAGCAAACAGAAACAGAAGGTGGCCAGTCTCATTAGAGCAAGAAAATGCAAATTATAATCACAATGAAACAGCACTGTGTACCCACCAGGATAGCTAAAATTATAGACTGAAAATATCAAGTAATTTTGAGAAGGCTCAAACCTGGACCTTGCCAGCATTCCTGGGGGGCATGTGATTGACACAAGTCCTATGGAAACTATGTCGGCACTAAAAATGCTAAAAATGAATGCACCACAAAACTCAGAAATTCCAATCTAAAGGAATGATGACTTTGCTCAGCCCAATTTTCTTGCCCACTTCTGGTACTCACAAATTGACATATGTAAACATTAAATTATTAGCTGCCTCTTGAGACATTAAAGTTAGTTTTGAAAAATGGCAAAGACAAACCAGCTAACAAGATCTTGGAGAAGCTACTGTATGCCTTATACTATATCAAGTAATCAGGACATAACATTTTAAATAATAAATATGAGTTGACATGACAAAATAAGGAAAAAATGACTTTAAAACACATGACTTGAAGGAGTTTATTCTGACAAAAAAAAAAGAAAGGAAAAAAAAAAAACAAGTAATCTTGGTAATAGGCCTTCCCATGCTTCAAATATTTTTTGACATCTCTTTCAAGTTTGTCTTGGTGAAATTTCAAGCATGAAGTTCTTTAGAAAGTCATACAGGAAAATGTAGTTCAGAGGCTTGGAGATCTAGTGTTATTTAGTATAAAGAAGAGAATCATAAACTAATAGTCTACCTAAAATTAATTATACACACAGTATTTGCTTTTTTAAATGGAAGAAAAATGATTTGATTTGATTGAATCACATGATTTATCTTTGGGACATTGGATATAATAGCAAAGCAACTAAGAACACTCCTAAGTAAACCAAAGACTCAGCAAATTCTTCTGGTGGATATTATGCTAAATTGTGGAGCCAGCAATGCCTGTGGTTTGCCCTACCTACTTCTGAGTATGTATAAAAGGCTCCATGGCTGGAGGAGAGGACATTTCAACCAAGAAGAACAATTCTCTATTCCTCTACTGAAATCCCACTCCTGACACCATGTGCTACTACAGCAACTACTATGGAAACCTGGGCTATGGCTATGGTGGCCTGGGCTATGGCTGGGGTAGGTATGAATATGGCTGCTTCTGTCCATCTTACTGTGCAGATACTAGTCCTACAGATTCTACTGAGAAACTTCTGGAACCACTCAGCCAGTAGAACTCTTCCTCCTATATTTTCTGAATATCCTTCCAGTCTTCCTTTTAAAAATAATTTGTTTCCTAATAGTGAAAAATTGATCCTAATTATCAGTTTAAATACCTCAGTTTCAGCATGCTTCAACTTGATGGACGAAAGTCCCACGCCATACTTCATAATTCATAATAATGATTATGTTTGGCATTGCATTACTTAGCATTAGTGGTAGCTTAACACAATCTGAATAATTGATGTGAATAACTTTCGTGTCTTTCTCAATCAACTTTTCTGCCATTACAAAAGAAGTTCATTCATATTAATTTTCTCTGTCATTTATATGTATGGTTGTATTATGTGATATATTTCACCTGAGAGTAATTGAATGAAACTGGCCTCTTCACACAAATACATGTACACATTTAGAGCATCTAGATGGTCAAATGACAACAGTGTGTAAAATGGTAGTGTGGTTCACATAACGGGGAACTGCATTCAGCAGAAGTGTAAAGCCCAAGGCTCAAATACATCTGTCCTTCATACAGCCTTTCCAACACTGTAGGAAAAGTATGATGGTATAGATCATTCTGTTTAACCAACACTCCTTCAGTTAAAACTAGATTAATGAATACAATTACTTTTCAGTACTTACCAAAGGCATCAATTAAGCAATGTGCATACATAAACCAGTGGCTTGAGGGATGCTCTGCACAGATCTCTTCACAGCCAGACTTTATACAGTGCAGCTTCTCCTTGCACCCCTCATCTTGCCTACCAAGAATCTTGCTCCTTCCACCTCACTGAACGGTAAATTACATGTAAAATATTTCCTTTGATCTTGAAGAAAATGTGAAGCAGGACCTCCTCTAACTGCTGGATTAGACTTCCATGACTACAAATGGATCTCTACCTGCACAATGAACCTCTGTTTTCTCCTGGAGCCAAGGAAGATGAAAAGTGGCTCCTTGCCCTCTGCTGCTATTGGAATACAACTGCAGCAAGCCCAGGGTACCAGGAAGGTAGAAGATTACCCCCAATGAGTGAGGCAGTGTCTTGTTAGAGCAGCCCCAGTACTGTATCTTGGCTGTCAAATTTCCACCTCAGGGACTATGACCTTACAGGATTGGGATACATGGAGGTATAAGTCACATATGTTAATTAGAAAGAAGAGGCAGGAGAGGTCCATAGAGAGATAGGATAGAAATAGGCGCAAAGATGAGAACCAGAAGTAAAATGAAACTGTAGGATGTACTGAAATGTTAAACGGGGTAAAGCCAATGAAAAGGGCAAATGCATTCTTCTTTACTGGTCTTAAAGTTTACTGTTTGACATATTTTAACATAAATTATGCAAATATTTAAAATATTAAAGCTAATGTCTGATCTCAAGTTCTGTTTGAACTTCTCATATAAAATACTTTCATGTGACTCTGCATCTCCCTTCTTGTTTCTATCCAATCTGCCTGTTCTCATCCTTATATATTAAGGTTGTAAATACTCTATTGCCTAAAAACAGCACTATTTGCATATATATACACCCTTAGCGATTTTCTGGTAACAATATCCTGTGTGATTACAATTTTCCTTCCTCATCACATTCTTCTCATTGCTCCTTTAAAGTCCAAGGAAAAAGAGGAGAAAGTCTCCATGCCTCCTGGCTGCTGATTCAGCAGCTAAGTCTGTTGATATTGTACAAAAACTTCTCCAGAAAAGAGTACTTGTCACCATCTGTGCATATCTGGATCAGAACTTTTCTCCCTCAACTGGTTCTTGTACTTGTGGTTCCAGTTTCCAGTTTTTCTTTGAGTTCACAACTCTTTTTTTTTCCCCTGATTTTGGATCTTGTCTCCTAAATCATGTAAGGAACATCAGGAAATCTGAATTTCAGCTGAGGAAATATTATTTATGTCACCAAGACAAGAAGAAGAAGAAAGTCCAAATAGTCTGACACTAATCAATGAGAATAAATCTATATTGAAAATATTAATGCAAATAAATACTTTACTTAAAATAAAGTACTATCCATCATAAAAATACTCTTCCACAGAATAAGAATAGGGTATAACTTACTAAGAAAATCAAAATCTAACCAGGACCTTACATGAAAGGGAATATGTACTGTGAACATACCTCCGAACACCTGGAATAATATATTATCAAACTGAGTCTCAAGAGTTCTATTCCAAGATTGAAAAACTCTAAATTGGTTTAACACTGTAAAAGTCAGTCAGTAAAATTAATCATGCTAATGAAAGAAGAATGAAAATTATATGAATATCTCAACAGATTAAGATAATGCATGATAAAATTGAACACCCATTCATGAATTTTGAAATATCTCAGTGAAGTATGGTTAGAAAATCACCTCTTCAATTTGATTAATGGCATCTAAACGAACTCTACAGTTTGTATATCATACTTAGTTCTGAAGTATGGAATAATTTCCCCAGGCCTCAGGATGACCACTAGCACAATCTTCACTTAACTGTGCCACATCTCTTAGTCACTGAAATAAATCACTAGAATAAAACTGGAGAACAAAATGTAGACTTCACATTACTAACTAATGGCATAATCATACGTGGGTGAAATAGAGTGGGTCCCACTTCAAGAATAAGCATATAGACAAAAGGAAAGCAGAGGGGTTCAATAAACAGACTCAAACTTGTAGGGTAACCATGTTTCTTACTAAGACATCACTGCAGAGCAGAAGATGGAAGGATTGATTTCACAATTAATAACGTTAGCTTAATTTAATAACCATGTAAATAAAATACATCTTGACTTATACCTTTCACCAAAATAAGATGCAAGAATATCTTTATTAATTTAAAGTTAGGTGATAATTGCTGAAAAAGTTATAAAGGGCACTGGCCAGAAAAAGAAAGTCTAACAAATTAGACTTTGTCAAAATTAAAAATTATTATTTTTAAATTTGTATAATTGATACACAAAAATTATATGTTTATGGAGAACCATGCCATGTTTCATAATTATGCAATTTGTAATTATGCAATTATAATCAAATGAAAGTAAGACCATCTAATTTTCAAAAGCTTATCATCTGCTTGTGATGAAATCCTTCAAAATTCTTTCTTTCAGCTATTCTTGAAATATATACAATATTAGCATCTATATGGAGCAGCAGAAATTATTTCTCCTAAGTGTAACGTAATATCATTATTGAGAGTGAAAAAAGCCACTGAAAAGTAGTCTCCAATATGTATCTAGACAAGCATTTTGAAAAATAAATAAATAAATAATACTTCCACAACCTTAGAGAAACAAAATACGATTTCAAATGATCAAAACTTTGCACAAGCTTGTTCATAACAATCAATAACAAAATGTAACCACCATCATTAGAGCCAGGTAGTACTAGTTGCACCCACAATGGAACAGCACTGCAAACTCATCAGAATGTCTCAAATTAAAGACTATGAATACCAATTGATTTTGAGCACACTCAGACCTGGACCTTGCTAACAATCCTGTGGGACATGGCATTATCCTGTCACAAACTCAGTGGAAACAGTATGTCAGCACCTAAAAATGCTAAAACAAAATGTACTTTGAAACTCAGTGATTCCACTCTAAAGGAATGATTCCTTGGTCTTGTCCAGTTTTCTCATACCTTTCAGGTCCTTACAAATTCACATATGTAAACTTCAAACTCTTGTACCACTTCTTGAGAAACTGAAGGTATTTTTGGAAAACAGATAATCCCACACACCAAATGTTAGACAAAGTACTTGATACCTGATGTCATATGAAGCCATCAGGACATATTATTTCAAATAATAAGTACAGGTGAACAAGACAAAAGAAAAAAAGGTAGGGAAAGAAAAACCTTTAAAGCCCATGACTCGATGGAGGTCATTGTAACACAAAACAGAAACAGCCTTAGTAACGAGGCCTCATTCTGTCACATGAAGCAGTCGCACGAACCCTCCAGTGTTTCTAATATCCTTGAAATTTCACTCAAGTCTCTCTCACTGGTAGAATTTCATCTGAAATCTTGTTTGTAAATTATGTCAGGACATATCGTCACTTTGCTGGTAGCCTAGTGTTATTGAAATGAAAAAAGAATGATAAAATAATAATTAACCATAAACTAATCTCATAGGAAAAGAGATTCTTTTTTTTGAAGGGAATTAAAACATTTCATTTAATTCATGCCGTTTAATTTGGGGACACTTGAAAGCAAAGCAATCCTAATTATGAGGAACTTTCCTTTCCTAGGTAAATAAAAGATTCAGATAATTTTCTCACAAAAGTTATGCTCATTGAAGACGCCAGGAATGCCTGTGGTTGGCCTTAGCCACCCAACTGTGTATAAAAGGCCCCATGCCTGTGGATGGTGGCATTTGAACAAGAAGAATTCTTTGTTCTACAGTTGCACTTTCACTCCTGACACCGTGTGCTACAACAGCAACTATTGTGGTGGCCTGGACTGTGGCTATGGCTATGGCTGGGGTGGCTACAAATATGGCTGCTGCTACCCATCTTGCTGTGGCAGATCCCTGTCCTTTGGGTTCTACTGAGAAACTTCCGGAGCCACTCAGCCAGTAGAACTCTTTCTCCTACACTTCTGACTGTCCTTTAATTAGTACTTCTCCTTATTAGTAATTTACTTCCCTTTCCCAGTAGTGAAGGTTTTACTTCAGATTCTGATGGAATACTTCAGATTCAGTTCCCTTCACGTTGATCAACTAAAGTCACATTTAATACCTCGCCATTCATGAAAATGTTTTTTATTATTATTATATTACTTCACTACTCATCGTAGCATAACAACTTGGATGTGAAATGCATTTTTTATTTAATTTTTTTTATTTGTTCTAATTGCAATAAATTTTTCCTTTCATTGCAAAATGTTTTCATTTATATCCATTACTCTTTCTCGCTTACATGTGTCTGTGGGTGTCTGTGTTTCATTTAAGTTTCAGGAAAGAAACCAGTATCTTTTGTTTTCTTGCTACCAGGGGTACTTAACCATGAAGGCACCTCCCCAAGTATTTATTTTTTTATTTTGAAATAGGGTCTTACTAAGTTGCATAGGGCCTCCCTAATTTGCTAAAGCTGGCTTTGAACTGAATTTGCAATCAGCCTCCAAATCAGCCTCCAAATTCCTGGAGACTACGCTATGTTCCTCCAAATCTACTGGGATTACAGGCATGCACCATCGTGACTGGCCAAAACCATAATCGCTACAGAAATGCATGGACATGTCTGTAGAGTCTGGGTTGTCAGCTGGTGATGCCATGTCAAGAGTTATTGCTTGTAAATAGGTAAAAAGGTAAACTGCTCAGCAGCACCATCACACATGTCTGCCTCTCATTCAACCTTTCTATCCCTTAAGGAAAAAGAGGACACATGATTTATATAGATCACTTTGTTTGATCAAACCTCCACCAGTTAAAAGTTTAAAAGTCCTAGTATAAATCACAAGTATGTGAACAGACTATTTGGGGGATGCTCTTTCATCCTTCTCCACGGGCAGGTTTTACACAGGTGCTTCATATTTTGCTCATCTTTTCTCACCAACACATTGTTCACCATCCACCTGGCTATGCAGAACAGAACAACATGCACAATTTTACATTTCACCCTATAGAAAATCTTAAGCAGAGTCTTCTCCAAGGGCTGGCTTAGACTTTCCATGGGCACAACTATTTCTCCATCTGTACAAAGCACCTCTGCTTTCATTTGAAAGCTCCTCTACTTTCAAATGAAAGCAGAGGACAATTAGTAGAGCCCCATGTCCTCTCCTACTAGTGGTAAACTCTTCAAAAACCCCAGGGAAATCCTAAGAGATTTCCCCAGTAATTGAGCTAGAAGTGTGTTGGGAGGGACTCAGTTCCAGAATTGGGATGTTGAAGGGATAGCTTTAAACTACCCACATCAGCAGCAATGGCAATTATAGCATTGTGGTACATGGCAGTACAAGTCAGATAAATAGTGGAAATATTAGAAGGGTAATTGATTGATAGGAGAGTGAATGCAAAACGAAGAGGCACTGAAATCATAGCAATTGAGGAATATGATTAGAGAGCACAGAAATTCTTTTTATTGGTCTTCAGCTTTCTCCTTTCAAACTATTTCCATGTAGATTCAACATCTTAAAAGAAATCACCAAATCTGAGGTCTGGTCACCATTTTGTCTGAATTCCTCATGTAGAAAATGCCCCCATGTGACCAAGAGCTCCTCCTGTTATCTACATTTGAACTGGCTACATTCTTGCCTTCACATACTGAGGTTTTAAATGATGAGTTGCTTAAAAACACAGCACTATTCTCATATATATACTTTGTTGGTTGGTGGTGTTCTGACGCCAGTATGCTCCTGGAGACTACACTATGTTCCTTCCACATCGTGTTCTTCTGATTGCCTCACTGCAGTTCATGGGGAGAGAGAGGGAAAGATTCGCCATGACTCCTGGTTGCCAACCCTGTGGCTCAGTCTGTCAAGCTTTAACAAGGCCAGAGGTAAGAGCCCCAGTGGCATCTCTACATCCTGGAGCAAAGCTCTCTTCCTGCACCATTCATGCTTGTATCCATGGTCTGGTTTCCTACTTTCCTTTGAAGTCACATCAACTATTTTCTTTTATTGAATCCAGATCCCACTCCTTACTCAGACAGAAACAATGGGAAAGTGGGATTTCATTGGAAGAAATGCCATTAATTAGAATAAACAAGAAAAAGTAAAAAACACAAATAATGCTATTTAAGAAAATAAACTTATGTTTAAAAACAGTCGTGCAAAGGAAACTGCAGGTGTACATGGCTTCAATGATGAATTCTTTAAAATGCTGAAGAAAAAACTACAGGCATTCATAACAATATTCTTCCACAGAATAGGAAAAGGACCAAACCTACAAACTAAAGCAAAACCCAGGAAGCATGTTATAAGAAAAGGAATATATTTTGTGAACCTGGCTATAAAAGTCTAAAACAATACATATATTATCAAGCCAAGTCCCAGGAGCTATATTCCAAGATGGTAAAACCTAAATTAGTTTAATACCTGAACAGCCTGTCAATGCAATTCATCACATTAACAAAATGAATGTCATGTGAATATCTCATCTGATTAAGAAAACCATGATAAAATTTAATACCCGTTAGTGAATTTTAAAATATTCAGTAAAGTAGGACTATAATAAAAAATTCCTCAACTTGTCAAGTGTCAAATGAATAAAATCTACTGCTTATATATCAGACTTAATGCCAAAATATAGAACAACTCTCCATAAGGTCAAGAAGAAGACAAAGATGACAACTGTCAAAACATTCTTTTAACTTTATACACAGGTTTTAACTAGAAAAATAATAATAAATACATTCAGACATAAATAGAACACACGCTGGTGGAAATATAGATTTGCCATTATTAACAAATGTCATAATCATGTGTGTGAAAAAGACAGGTGGTATTGGTTCAAGAATAAGCATGCAGACCAATGGAGAAAGAAGAGCCCCACAATATAGCAAAAGGACATAACCAGATGTGTACTGCTAACTTAGCACCACAGTGGAGAGGATGGAAGGATGGATGTAACAATAGTGTTAGATTAATTTGATAAATGTATAGGAGAAAACAAATCTTGATTTTTACCTTACAACAAAATAAGATGCAAGAATGTCTTTATTACTTAAAACAGGAGATGGTTTCTTTAAAGGGTATAAAGAATACTAGCCATAAAAGAAAACTTTGATAATGGGATTTCCTGAAAATCAAGGATTTCTTTATTTAGAATAGGGGGAATATCACCTACCATAAGAAGACATGTACACTACACTTAGGTAAAAAAAACAACCAGAACAGCAATCAATAAAAATACCTACAAACATTAAAGACATAAAACACAATCAAAATGAACAAAAACTTTCACAAGTGTTATATAGCAAATGAAAACAAAAGATGACCAGCCTCATTAGAAGAAGGAAATGCAAATTATAACCTCTATGAATTCGCACTGGATACCAATCAAAATGGCTAAAAGAGATTGAAAATACCAAGTAATTTTGAGAATGCTTAGAAACTGGACCTTCCAAACATTCCTGGTGGACACGTGATTTGACACAACCCCTTTGGAACCTGCATGGTAGCGCCTAAAAATATTAAATACAAACACACCCTAAAATTCAGAAATTTCACACTGAAGAAATCATCACTTTTTTCCAGCAGTTTTCTTGTCCCTTCCATATGCTCACAAATTTACAGGTATAAACTCTAAATTCTTATACTGTCTTTCACAAAATTGAAGTTATTTTTAGGAAAGAGACAAGCAAACAAAACAAACTTGGAGAAAATACTGTATTCTTTATATGACACCAAGGAATTAGGCCATATTCATTCAATTTATAAATATTGCTGAGCACGGACAATATATAGGATAAACATAAGAAGCTCTCTAAACATCCATGCCTTGATGGAGGTCATTCTGTATAAAAGGAAGGAAGCCTGGTAACAAGGGTCTCATCCTGTGCAGTGATGCCCAGACGCCAGAGGAACTCTCATGCTCCTGAAGCCTTTGAAGTCTCAGTCAGGTTTCTCACTGGTGGAATTTCATGCAGACTCTTGTTTTGCAAGTCAGCTCAAGAAATGCAGTTCTTGAACATAAACACCTATGGATGCTTGGGAGTGGGAAGGAAATGGTAAACTGGTAATCCTCCTTACATCAATCACTCACAGAATATTTGGTTTTCAAAATAGAGGGGAAATGTCTCACCAAATGGTGTAACATTGGGAGGCTTGATTCCATAGCAGAATATTCTTGCTTATGAGGAACTCTCCATTCCTAAGTCATCAAAAGATTCAGTAAATTTTTCCTGTGGAAGTTATTCTAAATTATAAGGGCAGCAATGCTTGTGGTTAGTCCGACCCACCTCTGATTGTGTACAAAAGGCCCTGTGACATTTAAACTAAGTACTCCCTGTTTCTCATCTTCACCTTCCTCTCCTGACACCATGAGCTGCTATGGAAGCTACTATAGAGTTCAGTGATATGAGTTTGGAGGCCTAGGCTGTGGCTATGGTGGCCGTGGTGGCCTAGTCTATGGCTGTGGCTGTGGCTGTGGTGACCTGGATTATAGCTATGACTATAGTGGTCAGGGCTGTGGCTCTGGCTGGGGCTGGGGCAGGTATGGATATGACTGCTGCCGCCCCTCTTGCTGTAACAGGTACTGGTCTTACAGATTCTACAGAGAGACTTTGGGATACACTTAACTCCCCCGGATTCTCCTGTGTCATATGTTAATTTCCTTTGTTATAATTCTATATCATTCTATTTTTATTTTATTTTAACCCAACAACTATCATGTGAAGAATTATTTTCAAAAAACTTTCCCATTGATAAAACTCCTACTGTCATTCATACAAATTTACATCTATTACATGTGCATTACTAGATGTTGCATGAGTGTCCACATGAAGTCCTTGTATTACCTTCCTTGGCTTACTAAATGTATCAGAACATTGGTTTCTTTCTGATTTCACATGCCTTCACAGCTTCTGCTTCTCTCCCTACCGTATCTGTTAAAAACCGTATGATTAGTAAAACCTTCTTTTCTTCATAACACTCAAATGCCTCTGGCTATAGGATATTTCTGCCTCCCCAGCCTTGCATAATCATTCCAGCTGTGCTGCTGAGTGAATCAGATGCTTCACACTATCCCTCTTCAGTTCAAAGTCAAAATATTTGAAAGCTGCCCCTTAATCTGGAGGATACATGCCGGGTGGCTGTCTGTCCTTGAGGTCTGTGAAGTTGTCCAAGAACACACACCTGGTTATCATCTTGGAAGAGCAGGTCTTAGCAAGCTGGAACATTGCTTTTTTAGGTTTATCATTAGCAGCTAAATTTAGTATTTCTATCTTCTCTTTGAAAAACATAAAAATTGCATGGTTTTCCCAATAATTTTTGGCTTTTCTCCAAATCTACTACCAGAAATTCTTCTGTAAGTGAAATTTAATCTAATAGGCTACCAGTAGGGGAATCTCTCACTGTGATTAAATCACTGAATATTTTTAATTTGATTTTTAAGAATTACCCAATTCGACCAAAAAGTTATATTTGACTTCATATATTGTCATGATTATATTTGAAATACACCTCTAGATTGACATGTACATTGTTAGTTTCATTTTTACAGACTATTAAATGTAGCAAGCAGTACCTTGGGAATTGCTATCACCTATCCAATTACAAAGGAAAAATTTCCTAATAGGCATAATGCCAGAAAATTTTTTGCCTTCTGCTGTGGGCACAAAACAAACAAAAACAAAAACCATGATTTATCATCTCAGTGAAAAAAGACAAATTACCTACTTAATTACTATCCTGAGATGATGAGGACATTCATTTGCCCTTGCATGATTTCCATAGACCCACACAAAGAGTGCATCGCTTATTGATGTTATCAGTTCCTGGATCCATTAACAGAGCACATTCTCCCTCCATAGACACAATGAAGCCCACGAAGCTACACATTTCCATCCTTGCAGCTGTTCATTAAATGCATTTCATAATTTTAAGTTCTCCTGTCAAAAGTCAATAAATCTGATTTTTAAACACAATAGCCCACAGTGTACAGTGTACATATCCTACCAGAATGCTGAAGACATATTTTCTTGGTGTATGTATCTATAATAGTCTTCATACTATATTGTTTTGGGGGTGATTTATTTCCATTTAACTTGAATTCCTTATTTATATTAGAAAATAAAAAGTAAATTACCAACTTTTAGTTTTGTGTCTAAGATGTAAAGAACTGGGAAGACATTAGCTCCATTTTTATATGGAAAACTTTTGATTCTTCTTGAACCCATTAGAGAATTGTAGGGCAAGCTACCAACCAAAATCTGCAGAAACAGGCAAACTGTGGGAGTTACTATAAAGATCTACAAATCTGGAGCAGAAGCCACTGGAGTGATGAACTGAAAGAAGCACTTGAATGTAATTTTGGTGAACAGTGAGAATATAAGCATGGACTAGAAAGAGTGGGAAACCCCTGCGGACACAGTTTCAAGATACCTCCAAACCTGCATGAGTTGAATCCCCAGGAACCCCACCAGGTTCTCATGGCAAGACCCACAAAAGAAGACCATGGAGCAGAAGGCAAAGGGGTAAATCAAGGTGAAATAGGAGAATAGCATTCTCCACACAGACTCCTTTATCCTCCTGTCTTATCAAAGCGGGGTGAGTGGGAACCCAGTGTCAAGAAGGAAGACAAAAATGAGGACCTAAGATGAATTTAAATTCCCTGGCACCTACAGCTCCAGGAAGCACAAAACAGCTCCCCAATTCCTAATCAGATGGACATGCATCTCTGACCTCCAAAGGCCTATGTATCTCCATTTGTTATCTTGTATAATATGTCCAAATTCAACAAAAAGACCATGTCAAAATAAACATCAAGAAAACAAGACCATCTGAGGAAAGAGCAATCATCTGAACCCAACTCAGATAGACACAGAAGCTGAGGTTCTCAAATGTTTTAAAAAATAACTATCATTATGTTTGTAACCTAGAGAGGAACAACAAAACTTCCAGTGAAAGTTTCATCTACAACTATGTGAGCAGAATCAAGTAGAGTGAAATGCTGAGTGTTGAAAGGAGAAGCCACCACTCCAGAATTTCATATCCAGTGAATTCATCCTTCAAAAGACAACAAGAAGTAAATATTTTCCTTAGACAAAAACTGAGAAAATTCATTACCAGTAGACTTGCCTCATAATAAATATTAAGAACCATTTTTCAGTGAGCAGGAAAATATTATGGGTCAAATATAGAAAAGAAATAAAGGTGAAATTTATCTTTCATTTTTCTCAATATTTATTGATTTAAAATGTAGGTTCTTATTAAAACAGTGAACATAACCATGTGTTAGGTGACTGTAGCACATGCGTGAGTGAAATGAATGGCAGCAATGTCACAGCTCGCTAGAAGGATCAGGACTGCTGTGTTACCTGCATGAAATGTGAACCGTTACAGTGCATTCTGGAGGTGGACTTCGAATAATTAAATATGTACATAAGAAACTCAGGAGCAACAACAAACTTTTTTTTACAAAAGCAACTTTTATTGATGTTCAATTTATATAGTGAAAAATATGCATATTGTGTGTATAATTTGATGAATTTTCTTGAAGTGAATGTATTCATATGACCAATTCCCATGTTAAGAGACTATTTTTCCAGAAGCCCCCTCACCTCCTCCAAGCAAGTGCACTTCCCAGAGATAACTACCATCCTGATCTCTTTTTGTAAATTTTTTAAATGTGTTCTAATTTGTTGTACCTGACAGTAGAATGCATTTATACATTTTGATAGATCATACATAAATGGAGTGTAATATGGAACCAACCCTTCAATGGATGAATGGATAAAAAAATGTGGCATATACATATACAGTGGAATGTTATTCAGCTTTAAAGAAGAATGACATTATGACATTTACTGGTAAATGGATGAAGTTTGAGAATATCATGCTAGGCAAAATAAGCCAAACCCAAACAAACCAAACTTTTGAAAAATATGTAAATGTCTGATCTGATAAGGGAGGGCATAAAAATAGCAGAGAGTAGAAAAGAAGGGAGAAGAGAAACAAGGACAAATGCAACATATTGAAAGTTTTACAAATGTATTAGTATTAATCTGTCAACAGATAGTTTAAATGAATGGTTTAAATTAACCAGTAAATGACAGAGAGTGTAAGAGATTATAAACTCATTATAAATATGCAAGTTCCAACCATATGCTGGCTACATGAAGCCCATTTAAATATAAGGACTTAGGTCAATAATAAGAGGATGGAGTAGAGAAATTTATACTTCGCTAACAATAATTATAAAAATGCTGCAGTAAGTATATTAATTTCAGAGGAAGAAGACTTCAGAACAGGTAAGATTATCACTGACAAAGGAAAATGACATAATAATAATGGGGACAATTCTCAAAGAGGCCAGAACAATTTTAAATACATGTGCACCCAATGACACAGCACCACAATGTAAGGCGAGGTCTGGTAGAATTGAAAGGATAAATGACTTACATTATCAGAAATGACATGTTGGCATTATAAGGTTAATCAAGGAAAACTAGGAAAAATCTGATAACAAAACTGAGATGAAATGGACCAATTCTTTGAAAGACACAAACTACCAAAAATTCACACAAGGAGAAATATTCAGTTAAAGAAACTGAATCAATAATTAATAACCTGCCATAAGAGAAAGCACCATGCCCAAGTGTTTTTACTGATGAATTCTATGAAATCTTTAAGGATGAAGTGGTATCAGTTTTCCACAATATCATCCAAAGTATAGAAGTAAGGGAACAATTTCCTTTCTATTCTAGGATGCCAGCATTGCCTAAATAGGAGAAAGACTTTGAAAGAAAGGAAAACTAAATTCCAATATCTCTCACAGACATAGACAAAAAAATCTTTTTTTAAAAATATTAACAAATCAAACCCAAAACTTGCAAAAAGACTATATGTTGTATGATTCCTATTATGTAGCATTCTGAAAAAAGGGAAAACGACAGAGATGACAAACAGTAGAAATGATTTAAAAAAATAAAAGCATTGTTCCCAAGGAGTCTGGGAAGGAAGATTAAATGGACAAGTCACAGGGGATTTTTAGGGCAGTGCAACTATTCTGGATTATATATTATTGGGGGATAATACATGACATTTAGCATTTGTCAAAGCCCATATAACTTAACAGCACAAAGTGAACCTTAATATATGCCAATTTAAAAATCATTGACAGGAATGGGAGTTCCCAGGATGCAATACAGAACAGGGCAGAATCACTTACCTGTCTTACAAAAGAAGGGAACAACCTCACCAATGGGGGTAAAGAAAATGTTGCTGATCTACCTAAATCTGGAAATAAATGGACTATGTAAGATTCAAGGGAAAATAAACTATATGTTAACCAATTAACCAATTCCATTTAGACCAGTTCAGACACCCAAAGCTCCTTGAATGAATGAGTCAGGTCTCTCGAGGAAGGGCCTGCAACATTGCCACACACATTGTAGGACTCTCCCGTCTTCCCTCAAAGGGAGCAGCAACACTTTACTAGTAGTGTAAGGCATTGGGTCAGGGGAAAGCCACAGAATTTTCAGAGATTACAAGACACTAGCTCTAAACTGCCACTAAATTTTTAGAGACTCAAAACACTTTTTTTTTTTTTTGGTCAGGTCAAGTGATTAATGGAACTTTGGCTTACATCTATTGCACGCAGGCTCAGTGGTCCATGAATCCTCCCCATGAGTATGCCCTGTTGGCATAGATAGATTATACGGCAGGCAGAGTTTGCACACTGGGTCTCTGGAATGTGGTCCACTACGATAGAATAGAAAACCACTACAAAGGAGAAACCACTGAAGCTGCCTCTTCCTAAGAAATGTTAAATAAGTAACAATGTTTCATCTCTGGAAAAATTATGGAGAGTAAAGCTACCCTTAATGGTTTCCTAGATCTGTTGGAACACTTTAAAGAAGAATGAAATTACATTTACTGGTAAATGGATAGAGTTGGAGAATATCATATTAAGAGAATTAAGCCAAAGGTCTAATGTTTTCTATGATATACAGGTGTTAATTCACATAGGAGGGGGTAGGGAAGAATAGTTACTTTATATTAGGTAGAGTTGAGTGAAGGGAGGGGAAGGGGCATGGTGGTATGAATGACAGCAGAGTGAAACAGACATTATTACCTCATGTACATATATGACTGCATGACTGATGTGCTCCTACAATATGTACCATCAGAAAAATTAGACACTACACTCCATTTATGTATGATCTATCAAAATGAATAAATGCATTCTACTGTCTTGTGCAACTAATTAGAACAAATAAAAAAATCAATAAAATAATAAAAATTAAATAATAAAAATAAAATAAAGTGGATTTGTCTGTGGGGCCATATTCTCTCTGAAGACTCTACAGCAGAATCCTCCCTTGTCTCTGCTAACTTTTCTGGTGCTGGAAATTATTGATTTTCTTTGTCTTATAGACACACCAATGGAACTTCTGCCTTCTTTTTCACCTGTGTCTCTATATATTGTCACATGACCAGTGATTGGCTTTAGGCTCTATCCTAATTCATTAGGACTTCAATTTAGCTTTACTGTGTCTTTAAATATCCTATTTCCAAATAAGTGCACAGTGCAGATGCCATGGATGAACACTTTAACTTGTCTTTTGGGAAGATGCAATGCAAGTCACACTACCATTGAAGTCATGAAAGTTGCATAAGTAGTGATTTCTACATTCTGACTCAATTTGCCAATTTTTCTTGGCAAACTTGAATGTATGTAGAAGACTGAACATGGTTTATCAGGAACTTGATCTAGTAGGTGACTCCAACTGTAGCTGTTATTTCAAATGTGGTTTCTTTGCTGGGGATAATAAGCACATCCTCTGGTACCGAATAAGGACTTTTGAACTGGCAAAGGCTTTTTCCTCTCCAAATGAAGAACACCTGACTCAGTCTGCTTTTAGCTGGTAGGACCAACAGTACCATCAGTGTCCTATCTCAAAAGCATGCTAACTCTTCAGCCCTCAGGCACAAACTTTTATCCAGAGAACTCGGGTGCCTCTGCATCCCAGGGAACATAGATTGATGACAACATGGAGCTTGAACACAGTGAATGACAATTAGCAACTACCATGGAGTTCCTAGGAAGATTCATGTATGATAGGGAATAGGAAATAAATCCCATAAAAATACAAGGATCTGCCACATCAGTGAAATTTCTAGAAATTCTATGATCTGGACTAATAAGCTGGTATATGTGGCTCTTCTGATCACCAAGCAAGAACCACAATAATGAATGACCTCTTTGGATTTTTATAATATATTCTTGACTGAGGCATGATACCTTAATATCCATTTAGACAGGGATATGGTTGCTTCAGATTCAAGTGAATCAGAACAATAGAAGGTTCTGAATGGCTCACAGTCTGCAGTATGCACTGCTGTGCCACATGCATGACACAGAATGGCAGATGCAGTGATGCTTGAAGCATCTATGGTAGACAAGGATGGTGTCTGGAGGCTTTCACAGGTCTGTATGGGTGGATCAGAGGGCAACTTTTAGGATCTGGAATCAAATCTATGTTGTATTTTGTTAATTTATATTCTTCTTTGGGAAAACAGTTTTTAGCTCATTACTGTTTGATCATGGACCACCAAGTTACCATGTGACATAACAGTTCTTTGTAAACTAGACATTTTCTGTTCCTCTGATCTACAGTGTTGAGCAGCTTTTCATCATCAACTGAAAGTGCTGCATATTAGATTGGGCTTAAGGGAGGTCTGTAAAGACAAATTATAGAAGCAAGAAGTTTGGATTCTCAGGTCTTTCATTCAGCTGAGTGTTTTGTTTTCCTTTTCAATACGGAGGTTTTAATTTACGCTGATTTCCCAGTTGAAGAAAGAAAAAAAAAAATCCCTGGGTTACAGATAGTTCTGTCAAATGCTGATACCACCTAAAAGTACATGGCTGGAGTACAACAGCTCAAATCAAGCGTCCCCCAGAGGACCATGAGGAGGGAATACTCTCAACTGTTTTCAATACTCTTGAGAAATGATTACGTCTTGGTCCTTTGCCATCTACAACAGTGTACCAGAAAATAGGTCATTAATAAAGAATGGATATATATTTCTTACAGTTCTGGAGTTGAGAAGTCTAAAGTCAAGGGGCCCCATATCTGGCATAAGCCATCTCAAAGTGTCATTCCATAGCAGAAAGTGGAAGAGCAAGGAAACATACATGAGAAGAAAAGGGACAAGTTTGAACCTGTCTTTTCATCAGGATCCCAGTCCTTCAATAACTAACCCACTCTTTCCATAACTAATTCACTCCCTCAACACCAGCACCTCTTAAAGGTTCTACCTTTCAATGTTTTACATTCGGCATTCAGAGTGAAATTTCAAACACATTGTCTTTGGGAGCCATTTTCAAACTACAGCAAATAATATCCAATTTCAACCTGTCTTTTAAAACTTAAGTCAGGTGCAGTGGCACACTCCTGTAATCCCAGTAGCTTGGAAGGCTGAGGCATGAGGATCGCAAGATCAAAGTCAACCTCAGCAATGGCAAGGCACTAAGCAACTTAATGAGACCCTGTTTCTAAATAAAATGCAAAATAGGGTTGGGGATGTGGTTCAGTGGTTGAGTGTCCCTAAATTCCATAACCTGTACCAAAACAAAAATAAAAACAAAACACCACCAACAACTTAAGTCTATGTATGAGTACAAACTATATACAGAGCCAACCCCCCAAAATTTGCCTCTGTCAAATTTGACTCTCAAGTTATCCATTCTATGTTTCTCAGAGTCAATTAAGATGGCCAAAGCTTTTCTTGCCTGTGAGATAGATAAAAAGCCTGCACAGACTCATTGAAATTAAGAAGTCATTTACTTGATGACCCCGTAGCTGTGCATGTTTCCAGCTACGGGGTCATCAAGTAAATGACTTCTTAAACAAATGGCTTCATCATGTGTATCGGGGGAGACTCTACAAGTGCCAAAGTAACATTCATTTAATAAAACACATCAATAAGGAAACTATAGACTAATATATGATTGGCATTGCTATAGTTCATACAGAAAATATATTATTCACTCCTAAGATTTTTATAGAGAACATCACAGCTGTGTTGGTTGTTTTAAATCTGCATATAAGATGAAGGGTATTATTAGCAAAATCATCAGAAAAATATGGCACTTATCTCCTCTATAGGATGTCATGCAACAGGGTTGCAAAGGTCAAATTCAGCATCAGTGTGAGCAAGGTCAATGAACTCAGCATTTTTTTCTTTTTTCATTTAAAGCACATCAAGTAAGAGGATCTTAATACACTGAGAAAACAATCTTAATTTCAATGAGTCTGTGCAGGCTTTTTATCTAATGAAACATGACTAATGAGGTTATTAAATACAAGTTGATCTACTTGAGTATGTCAGGGGCACCTGTCATTTGCCACCGATACACCAAGACTGCATAGAAGACTCTTCAGTATTTGGTGCTGTTTCTACTTACTCTTTGTTCTTTAACTATAAACTCAAATTCTACTACAATAGCCATTGGGGATGTGGTTACACCTCTGGCCTCACTGCCTGTACAGTTTGTGACTGTGGAGGGTGTGGATTTGGCTGCTCCACTAATATTATTATGTTAGACATTTGTCCCTAGGCATACTGTTCATTGAGTCCTTTCTTTTATGAAACAGTGATTCTGTCATGCCACACTTTTGATTATACCTGTTTTACTCAATTTGAATTGATAATGATCTGATCCAACTTTCAGTAAGGACTACTATGCACACCAGTGTCCTAGATTAACTACATTTTTTTCTTTTGCAAATATTTTTTCATAATTATATAGTGGTAAATTGCATTATGAAATGCTTCATGAGTAAGCAGTCGTAGGTTCATTTTCCATTACATGTACTCACCCCAACCACTGCTGATATTTTTTAATGATTTACTACCTACTGACTTGTTCAAAATATATTTACTGAATAATTGCTCCATAAGACTTCCTGTTAGGTCTTAGTATTACTTAAATGAAAATACATGTTAAGTGATATTACAGATATGTAAATAAATATATGTGCTACAGAATGACAGGTGATGGAATGGAAGAATGGAAACACAGAGGAGAAGGCTCCTATTTGCACACAGACACACAAACACACACACATACACACAGAGCCCTAGAGAGAGAGAGGGACCAAAAATGTTGTCTTGGAATTTACATTTGAATAAATTTTTGACCAGGGAGAAATATACCAGAGAGGTAAGGTATGTGTAGGTAGGAGAAACAGAATGTGCAAAGTCATGGATAAAGTATTGGATTTAAGAGCAAAGTTGATATTCTTAGACAGAGTAAACAGGGCAGTGAGAGTGGACAAGCATATGGCCCTGGGCAGTGAAGAGGAACCAGAACATTCAAGCTATGTGCATCTTGCTATGGGTGCACTAGATTCTAGATTCTGCTTTTTAAAGCTGACGTATTTTTCCTTAGAAAATTGTGTTTTACAAAAGTCATCATGGCGGCTAATTGAAGGAAAGTTGACCGAGAGAAATTTGGGCACTGACCAAAAGACTGTTTGAGAAGCTGTCCACAGTGCCAATGTGAAGTCTTAATGGAAGGAAATACAACTTAGATGTTAAAGAGGACCCAGATCAAATAGATATTTAAGTGGTAGAATGTAAAAGACTTATTTATCTGGTATGGGAATGAAGAGAGACAAGGGTAAAATAATAAAAATTAAAAGGAGCACACAATAAATTCCAGATCAATAGATCCAACTGATGGATTCCCAAACTAATGGCAGGTGTGAAATGAAAATGGGAGCATTCAGGGGACAATCAGGGTAGACATCTGGAAAGTCCTTTTGATATACATATACATTGGTGTTATCTATGGAAGGGTCAAAAAAATTTTTAGTGGCAATTTGTTTGCAAAAGGTCTGTATGTGAGAGAGAACTAAGTTTGAAACACAAGTTTGAAAGTAATTGTATAAAGTACGTAGTAACATCAGAAATGCAATACCCCAAAGCTTAGAAGCAAATGAAAGAAAAGGAGACTGCAAACAAGTAAGGATAGGCAAAGGTTAAAAGAGAGAATCAAAGGAATCATAACAGAAATCAAGAGTCTATTAACTTTCTACAAGGAAGAAATTGTAAAACATCTTCCCTTCATTCAAATATTCATTCTTTCAACAAGGATTTTTGGAGCAATGACATGAATTCTGACACAGAGTTAAATGCCAATAATTAAACAGGCAAGAATATCGATATATCTTCTGTTCTTCCAAGGTTAAATTCAAAAGGAGTTGAAAAATCATCATAAAGATGATCACAATAAGGCAACAGATGCCTTAGTAATTACATAGAGGAATGTTTCTCCAGCCACCTAAGTCTTGAAATAAACCAGGATCCCCAAGCACATGGTCACTAAGGAAGCAATCTTTTAAAATATGATCCATGTGCTCTGGTCAGAGATGATGGGTCCACATCTGGTCGGCCACTTGGACAGGATGATCCAGACAATACCTAAGATTTGCAAACGAGTGAGTTTTTTCTTTACTTGATAAAATTCTGAAATCTAACCCTTGAGATCTATAAGCAACTAGCTTTTATTCCTTGAAGAGTGCTTATTTACTATTCATTATGAGTTACTTTAGCAGTCTACTGAATAATTCTTTGTGTGTTCTACTCAGAGACAGATCATAAAAAAACTTTTCAACCTTTGTAGGCTGGCTGTCTCAATGATTGATATTCTATCAAGTGTAAGATGTTCACGTCCCTAAAAAATAAAACAACTGAGTGAACTTGAAAACCATCTCACTCTCTAAACTTTCTCATTGACCTTGAATGCTATGCTAATTTGCTATTATTCACCTTAACAAAATCTCACCTGGTTCACTTTTGAATGAGCATGGATGACATCATCATGCAGTATCTATGGACGATACAGAGTAAATTGTGGCAGGAAGTTTAAATGCTTCTGATAGTTTGGAAATTTAGCACTATCCATTGTCAGAAGGGACATTTCCACAAAGGTGTGGTAGTGATGACAGGTTAAGAAAAGTCTGTGGAGGAAATGACACCAATGTATGTTTGCACAGAGCAAAATTTCTTTTCTAGTGGCCTGTGGGCCTTGTCCCCTGGAAGGAGGCCCATGTGGTATTCTGTCAGGAGATGGAGACACCGAAAAGGATCCTCGGGGACTAGGACTCTGCCCTCTCCCCTGGAAGGAGGCCAATATGGTGTGCGCCTTTCAGGCCACTCAGGGACTAGGGAGGGCCCCATCCCCCTGTCCTGTGTTCTGTGAACAGGATGTTCTTCTGTGGTCTTAAGACAGTTCTTCTGTGGTTTGTGAAATGGTCCACTTTTGTGTTAAGTGAACAGATGTTCCTTTGTGGTTTGTGAAACTAGGACAATGGTTTTTCCCTATACCCAACTATAGTCTGCCAAATAGGTTAGTGACTGATTACAGAAGGCTTGACTTTTAAGACATATGGCTAGCTTAACTGCAAACATATAAAAGTGTTTTACACAGTACAGACAGAAGCAGCTTCCTCTGTGACAAGTGCTCCTTCTCTCCCAAATAAAGATCCTCTCCTCAGATCTTTGCACAGAGACTCAGTCCTTTTCCCGTCCTCTGCTGGTGTTGCTTCAGCTGCTGCAACACATTGGTCCTGCCTCCCTGTTGACAATAGATTCGGAGAGTGCAACTGTGGCCAAAGGCAATTGCGAAAGTTTTATCTGTGCAACACTGAAAGGAAAAGTAATGAGTGGAGAGATATCCAGAACACTGAATTCTTTCCAGTTCCTTTTATAAAACAAAAAAAAAATCACAAACGTGGCTAAAGTAAAGCAAAGACAGTTCTATTCTAGTGCAGGATAGACTTACAATTCCAGAATTCACAGGTTCAATTTGGAAACCAGGTGAATGATCCTCCAAGATTAACAGAATTGAGAGTTTTTTAAAAAATTTATTATTATTATTATTATTATTATTATTATTATTATTATTTTAACAAAAAGGAGCATTCTTTAGAGAAGATTAGCAGGATTGAGGTAAACCCAGCAGTTGGAAACTCACATAAACCAGGGTGGGCATAAACTGTAAGCCCATTGGAATGTCCAGTTTAAGAGGCAACCCGGCTAACCTAGGATTTCTCAAACCTTGAAAAGTATTGTGAGATTCCAGAAAATTGCTTCTTCTGATGGATTCAGCTATGGATGTGATGTTTATGTGGTGACTCACCTCATTGGAAAATTCTTTAAGGCTAAGAAAAGGACTTTGCTCCCTTGTTGACCAACCTGCAGACTTTTTGATTTTTATGTTATCACTTTTAAAGCCTTAAAGCCCTAAATACTTGTGGAATGAAATAACATTCAGCTCCTGAACAGAGATTTACTCCAATTCCCTGTACTGAAAAAAAAGGGACACCAAAGAGATCAGCATTTCTATACCTCCAAAAGAACCTCTCTGAGCTTAATTAAAACACTGAATAAAATATTTATCTGTAACTATGTCTATATCTATATATAAAATGTGTATATGCATACTACTTAATTGATTGAAGTAATAAATAGCTGTTAACAAGTTTATTTCTCTCTCTGGCCGGGATGGGGTCTGGAACTGATGTGTGACAGAGGAGATGGGAGAATATAAGTGAATAAGGTGACACATGACAATAGAAACTTCACTAAAGAAATTCCCAAATGAAGAATATAATATTTATATGCTTATATGTGTGCATGCTGTATTCAATAGCCATAGAGTTTGTTTGTAATGACTTGAACATCCAAAATATAAATCTGGATAGAAAGGCAAGGGTCAAGTATGATGCTTTTTGTTTCAACTACAAAGTCCAAACTCCAGTTAACTATGTAACTATGACTAGAGGTAAAAAACAATGGAAGGTCATCAGCAGGGAAGAGCTGAGTGGCCTAAGATAACAATGACCTTCCTCTTCCTATGTATTGTTTGACTTATAGGCACATATTATTTTTTAAATAAAGATAGCATCAAATGAAAAAGCAGTAAAGAGCTGAAAGTGTTCTTTAGGCAATAGAAAACGGAATCAGGGACCCATAAAATTGGAGGAACTCTGGAGAGTATGGCTCGATTTAACTTGTTTGATCTGTGATTGATCGATTGTTGTTTACTGGAGAAGGTTTTTCTATGTTCTTATGAGTAGCTTATATTTTTCCCTTATTTTTAAAATCTAATATACCTTGTTTACACATCCTGAAGTAATATTGATTCATAATTCTCCAAACCACTGTTAAAATATGATGCTCACAAAATCCAAACAAATGCGGTAGTGTGAATGGTAATGAGAATGCAAGAACAATTTTTTGTCATGCATGCTCTACTTTATTTCCAGGTGTGGTTTCTCGCTTTTGTTAGCAGTTATCTTCTTCCCACAATGGCATGCGAGCACAACCAGGATTAGTTGAGGAAAGATAACACAATAGTTTGAATTTATAGGCAGCTATGTAAAAACAGTGTGACACTGTTGAAAGCCCCCAGAGGCTGCCCACTGCGACTACTCAGGAGAGGGGACAGCTTTATTTACTTACTAAAACAGTTTCATATTCAAGAGGGCTAATGAAGAGTTGATGCATGCTTTTATTAATGTGTTTCTGCAAACTCTATAGATTTTAAAGGAATCACAGAGGAAAGAGCTCTGGACCGAAAATAGGACCAGACTCCCAGGGGTCCTCAGCTTGCACCACTCTACCTTGGTACTTCCTTGGCTTGGGAGAGGAAGACAGACAGACTACCTTAACAGTTACTGAACACTGTGTGTGCATTAAATTACTTTGCTGTAGGAGTTTTTACCGATAATTCTTTGTAGAATATCTTTGTAGAATATTTGAAGTTAAAAACTGACTTCAAAATGGCATACATAATAGTAAAAAGCAAATATGAAATGTTATAGACCATAACTACCACAGGAATTCAGAGGAGAGGGGAATCAATGAGAGCTAGTGAGGAGCACAAGACTTTGAAGGAGTGGGAAAATAAGGGGCAGAAAAGAAGAGAGGAGAGACATTTACATTAGAAGGTGGGAAGCACTGGGTGACGTGTAACTGAGGTATGCAGTGTCAGCTCTGAAGTGTGGTTGCCAAAGCCCTAACCTGGGTCACAACAAGTCTTAAGATCTAACCTGCAATTTATACAAAATACAACAGTTAGAAGCACAAATTAGACATCATGAGAAATGAATATATAATACAGAATGGGGTATTCTAAACACCAGCAGATCTGGTGTTTTCAACAAACGTTTGTCACCCTATGTACATGTATGATTACACAAATGGTGTGACTCTACTTCATGTACAACCAGAGAAACAACAGCAGTATTCCATTTGTGTACAATGAATCAAAATAAATTAATAAAAAAAACAATAGAGGGATATTCTGAACTCCAAGAAACTTAAAAATATATGAATTACAAGTACCATGTGGAACTACTGGGATCTTGATTAAAAGAAAAACAAGCCAGAGGGGATCTTACTCAAATGAATAAAGAGTTTTTACTAAAAACTTTTAATATCACATATAATAATGAGAAAGTAGTTTTCCCGCCAAGATCAGGAACAAAGCATGGATGTCCCTTGTATCACCCTGCTTTAAGTTGTCAAACACAAAATACCCTAGACATGAATTATAAAGAAAAGAGGTTTATTTTAGATCACAGTTCAGGAGGTCCAAGGTCAAGGGAGATTACATCTGGTGATGATCCTCTTTCTGGCAGAGTTCCAAAGTGACACAGGGCATTATATTGCACTAAAGAGAAAGCACACAAGTGTTTGTGTATACCTTGTGTTCCCTCTCTCTCTTTTTAAAGCTACCAGAATTCAATCATGTTCTTTTCCTAATCAATTTCCCCACTTCTTAACAACATATAGATTGTTTCCACCCTCATTTACCTCAGAAAAATGATTAAGTTTCAATAGAGTAAGTCTTAAAGGACATTCACACCACATCCTATGAGAAGAAAACTACCAAACTTTGATGAAAGAAATCAAGGAACTAAGTACATAGAGATATTCTGCATTTGTGAAGAGGAAAACTCAATATTGACAAGAGACATTTCTTCACAAATTTATAATCAGTGAAATTTCAATCAAAATACCAGAAAGTTACTATGTACATATCAACAATCTGATTATAATGTCAATATGGAGAGGTAGCAGGTCCAAAACAGCAAGTGCACTATTAATGAAGAGCCAATTTGGAGAACACATCCTACTTCATGTTTTACCACAAGACAGTGTGGCAGCATTAGGAAAGAAGAGACATGTAGAACAAGAGATCAGAATAAAGTCCAGAAATAGACACACATTAATATTGTCAACTGATCTCTGACAAAGGAGCAAAGCAATGCAATTCGGCAAAGATTTTTTTTCAGTAAATGATGCTAAAACTACTGGATATGAACATGCAAAGAATCTAGGCGCACATCTCACACCCTTCACAAAAACTAACTCAATATGGATCATATACCTAAATAAAATGGAAAGCTATACAAAATGCCTAGAAAATAGCAGCAGAAAAGTTAAATAGACATGGCTTGATGATGACATTTTAGATATGACAAAGTCATGACTTATAAAGGAAAGAATTGATAAACTGAACTATATTAAAATTAATTCACTCTGAAAAAGACTCCATCCAGAAAATGAAGACAAGCCACAGAGAGGAAGAATATGTGTAAAAAATGCATCTAATGAGATATTCTTATCCAAAATATATAAAAAACTTTAAAAACTCAATAAGAAAGCAATCTGATTTTCAAAATAGGCCAAAGACCTTAACAGATTCCTTTTCAAAGAAGATAATGCAAGTGACAGATAATTATATGAAAAGATGCTCCACATCATATCATTAGAGACATAGAAATTAAATATATAGGGCTGGGGATGTGGTTCAGTGGTTAAGTGCCCCTGGGTTCAATCCCTGGTACCAAAAAACAAAAGTTGATAAAACACAGTAAGAGGACCAGACATTCATGAGTGAGACAAACTATGAGCAAGTAACCACAGGTGGGGCAGTGCCATCCCTGTTCACATGACCACAAGACTTTTATTAAAGCTGAGGTCTCAAGAAAAATAGTAATGAACTAAATTCAGGTAGGCTGGATTGTCATTACTGCATATCTTTGTTCTTGAACATCATATTGCTCAAAGAGGAGGTGTGGGAGATGAAGCATTGTGGAATTTTTGAGCCAGATGGTGATGAAAGCAGTGAGATTCATTTTGTAGATTTGTTAATTTGGTTTCATTCTTCTAGGAAAATTAAACACATAATGGATTTGTAGAATATATCATGTGCTAATGAAATAAAGTGCAAGAGAGTAATTAAGCGACTGCTCTGGGTACCCAGTATGTAGTTGTTGAAACCAAAGCTGTGGGAATATGAATCAAGAGAATAATGGAAAATTACAGAAGACAGATTAAAAGGACATGATTGTGAGAAGACTTGGAGATCCAATAGAAAGTGGCCATAAGAAATTCTGAGATTTCAAGACATTAACCTTTAAGAAACAAGGTGTGCTGGAGAGGAGACTGATTGTTTATGGCAAAATATGTCGTCATATATAATAGACCTGATTTTAGACAATTGAATATGAAATGTCTCGAAAACTGGAATTAAACATCAGCCATTTTGTCTTTAAAAACTTTGTAGTTTATTCCACTTCCTCTTAATCAAACTTCATGTCAACAAGTAGAATCCAATTTCCTTTCTTTCATCATTGTCATGCAATCTAGATAAACTGAAAAATATATAATACATTATAAAAAGTAATTTTAATTTACATATAATTGATGAAAATCATAATAAATTCCTCCTTGGGCAATCATCATGTATTGTCTCTGGGCTTTCAAGTTTATGTGAATATTCTGTGATAAAGCCTCCTTTCAATTTACAAAATTGCACTTATGTGATTAATTTGCTTCCTTCAATATATTTTTACTTGCTACTCATATTCTTAACCTAGTTCTGGGGTCTGGATCAGAAAGATGAATAGGACATGATTTTTGTCTTCTGTCCTTCAGACAGATAGATAAATAATTGCATATTTGTATATTATCTGCCAAAAGATTGGTGTACATAATGGAAATCAATTAAGAAATTTGAAGTTTATTTGGACATCATGGCAAATATTACAGAATCTAGCATTAAAGCATCTAAGAACATTGTAGTCCAAGGGGAGTCACTATTTTTGCACCACATTTGATAATTCAATAGTCTATCTGATAGGACTAGATTAAGAGATATCGTCAGTTAAAGTAATAGTAAATGTTTCACATAAATTAAAATTCCTCAACCTATTTGTGGAAATTATGAAGTTCATAGTGTTTTAGTACACACTTATTGAGTACTCATTCTATCCATAGATACAGTAAGTCAACAGTAGGGGAAATCATCAAAAACTTCATAAAAATTATCCAAACTTGTCTATGATATTAGAAATGTCTTCCCAGAACATACAACTACTCAAGTGCTAGATGCATGTGAATTCGAGTACCTGAACAAAGAAGGAAGAGAATGCATTTAGATCAAAGAGAAAATTCAGTGTAGGTATGGGATAGCATGATGTACTGGACAATTTAAAGGAATTTGCCATGGATATCCTAAAAGCAAAGGATAAAGATGTAGCAGGAGAAAACATAAAGGAGAGAAATACAGGAGAAGGAGGAAGAAGCAAGATAGGCAGAAAAAAGGGGCATAGAACAAGGAGTAGGAAAAAGACCTTTAAAGTAATGGAGATACGTAGACTGGTTTGGATTAAGGGAAAAGGACAGAAAAGATGGAGTAGCCACCATAGACACCCATCCAGGTCCACATGTTTCATGTTCCACTCTTTTATAGCCTCAAAATTTTAGAAACTAAGTATGGACATTGCATTTATGACTTTACTATATTAACAAGATGATTTATTACTTTGGTCTAAAAGCTATTGCCATTGAAGAATGTAAGCTACAAGACTAGAATGATCAGAATTGCATTGTCAAAGATCACTATGAAGGCTTGAGGGCTTTAATATGATGTTGTGACACCCGACACTGTAGTTCACAGTCTATGCAATAATCAACATAAAGTAACAAAGGTCTGAGCTAATGTCTTGGAAGACACTTAATGCTTTGGACTCTAGACAGCTTAAATCCACTTGTAGGAAAAAATAACACAAACAGTGTTTTACAGTGTTATCCTGCAAACAGTACCTATATTGATAAATTGAAAGATAATATAAATGCAAAGGAAAGTAGAAGATACTTTGATATAAATGAAAAATAAAGCAGAAATATCAAAGTTTATCAGGTGCAGCTAAAGCAGTGTCTTAAAGGAAAATTATGGGGTTGCATCAATCTGAAAAACTTTCACAGAACAAAGAAACCAATTAACAAAAAGAAAAGATATTCTACAGAATGAAAAAGGATATTTGCATATCATACATCTGGCAAGGGACTAATATCTAGACAACAGAAATAACTCAAAAACCTCAATAGCAGAATTGCAAATAACTTGATTTTAAAATGAGCAACAGATATCCACAGACATTTCTCAAAAGAAGAAATACCAATGGCCAACAGAAAAAGTGCTCAATATCATGAATCATCAGGGAAGTATAAATCAAAACTACAATGAGACACACAAATAAAAAAGACTAAAGATAGCCCACCTTGCCTGTGCCTTCCTGGAGCCGTCCTGTCTCCACACCTCTAGCATCCAACCAGACACGCTAGGCACCAACAGAGTGGACATGGGCAGAGCGATGGTGGCCAGGCTGGGGCTGGGGCCACTGCTTCTGGCACTGCTCCTACCCATGCAGATTTATTCAAACCAAACAGCTGCTGTGACACTTTCAAGTAACTCCTCACAGAGTACCTTGCTGTCCCCAATTCAACTCATGCTATACCCAAGGCTGGTGGCAATGCCCTGCAGTCAACAGCCAGTCTCCTTGTGATCTCACTGTCTCTTCTACATCTCTATTGTTAGAGACTCAGACCAAGAAATGTCTCTACTTCCCCATCTTCTAAACCCAATCAGAATGCCGACTAGAAGTCCAATGTGTCAAGGAAGAAGCAGGTCTGCATCAAATCTACCAATTCCACACCTGATTTTATTGGCAAAGAAAACATTGAGAATTCCAAACTGATTGAAAGTCATGTGGAGGGCTTCACAACTGATGAATGCCAATATTAAATCTGCTGGAGTTTCACATACAAGATAAAAAGAGATAATTTCCAAAATGGAGACATGATTTCCTTGAATGAGGCATAAGAAATATGGACACTTAAAACTCTACCCTGAAAACAAGAATAGATTTTATTTTGAGATAAAGGATGGAATGTGGAATGGAGATTTCAGTTTTCATTTGGTTCATGAAATCGATAGGGCCATAAAACAGTTACATAACATAAAATCTCCCATGATTCTATTTACATGTACATTAGAAGGAACTTCCAGGTGTTTCTATAAGTCCTCAATGTATTGTTTCAGCAGTACTAATTTAATGCTGATATATTCTAGATAAAGTTTCACATTGTTAAGCTATCTCTGTTCCCTTGGGAACTGAACTCTTTCCTCTGTGGTTTTTGGATTTGACATTATGTTTAAACTTTTATGTGCAAATTGACATGTGCTAGGGCAATGATTGGAATTCAACCCAAATCTGGGCATCACAAGTATGTCTTGCTTATCTTCTAAGTCAAATGGTAGGCATCTCCCATCTCCTGTTTTCATTCAATAAAAGAGTGCCAGATTCCTTTAGCTAAACTGATTCCAAAGAGCAAAATTGCATTGACCTCAACTAATTTCAAAATGTTCTTTTTATTTCTGCCTTTGTTGATTACTTTTCACAACTTAAAACTGGTCAGTTTTGAAGGTAAAATGGTAAATCTTGAAGTTAGAAAGGTAACTATGTGAAGAAGCCAAAACTATAAATCAAGCATTTGGGAAGTGAAGACTGGAAGCTAGCTTACATATTAAATTCACAAAAACTTTTATAGACTTTTTCTGTAAATACTTTTTTTAAAACAATGGATCAGAATAGCCACATTTGGAACACTTTCTGTTATCAGTCATTATTATGAGGTAGTTAGAACCTGATCCTAAGGCTAAAAGTGGTCTTGATCCTCTAAATCTTTTATAATTGTCTTGATACACAGAAATCTTTCAAAAAATAGACACTCCCTGAAATCTTTTGTTCACATGGTCACACACTGATGCTCACATGTTTCAGTACCTAATATGGCCATAGTAGTCCTGATAACCCAAATCAGTTTTTTCTCATCTTTAGAAACCTACATGGGAACAACCAGATCAAACAGATCCAAAGCTACTGTGTAAGTGAATGAACACGTCCCTTTGCATCATACCTGAATGCTGTACGTCTATTTGGGCTGTATATTATGTTTGTGCATTTATGCTTTGATTCATAGTAACTTCTCATGTTATGGAATTGATTTGCATTAAACACAAACTGTAAATAAAAATAAATAAATGGCAAAAAAAAAAAGACTAAAGATAAGTGCTGGTGAGGACGTGGTGAAAAGGGAACCCTTACACCCTGTTGGTGGGGATGTAAATATGAAGGTTTCTCAAAAAATTAAATTTGAACCCCCATAGGATCCAGCAATCCCACTTCTGGGAATAGAACCAAAGGAAATTAAATCAATCTGTCAAAGAGACATCTGCACTCCTGGGTTCATTAAAGCACGATCCATAACAGCCAAGAAATGGAGCCAATCAAATGTCCATCAACTGATAAAAAGATAAAGAAAATGTGGTCCTTACACAGGAGGCACTCAACCACAGAAACAATGTCATTTGCCATGGCATAATTGGAACTGGAGAACGTTATATTAAGTGAAGTAAGCCAAGTAACACTAATTTGTTCATATGCAGAATCTAAGAAGTCGATCTTGAAGAAGTTAAGTGGAATGGTGGGTACCAGGAGCTGGGGAGAGTGTGGTGGGTGAAGGAAAGGCAAAGGGTCCACAGTGGGTACCAGGTCACCATTATGAGCAAGAAGTTATGATGCACTATTGTATAGTAGAGTGACTATAGGAAACGACATATCATGTATTTCAAAAGTCATAAGAGAGGATTTTGAATGTTTTCACCATAAAAATGATAAATTATTGAGAAGATAGTTATGTTTAACTTGATTTAAAAGCTACACAATGCATACGTGTATCAGAACTTCCCATGCTATCCCATTAATACGTACAAGTTTGTTTTTATTAATCAGCTAAAATTAATTTAATTTAAATTTAGAAAAGCAAATGTTTATATTAAGAAAAGAGCTTAGTTGAGCGAGTTGGCACATGCCTGTTATCCAAGTGCCTTGGGAGGCTGAGGCAGGAGAATTGCAAAATGAATGCCAGCCTTAGCGAAAGTGAGGTGCTAAGCAACTCAGTGAGACCCAGTCCCTAAATAAAATACAAAATGGGCTGAGGATGTGACTCGGTGGTGGAGTGCCCCTGAGTTCAAGATCCAGTATCCCCCAAAAATGCCTTAGGTTAGATCAATATCTAATAGTCTAACTCAAGATATTAGAAAAAGGAACAGTATCTAAATCCAAATCTAGAAGAAAGGGAATAATAACAGTTAGAGTAAACTTAAATGAACTCGAGAGTAGGAAACACTAGAAAATGTCAACAACACCAAAGTTGGTTCTTTGAAAACAAAACTTTAAGAAAAAAATGGTCACATTTTTAACTTAGACAAAACAAAACAAAAGAAAGAAGAACCAAATACTGAACTCGTCCTTGAAGGAGAAGACATTACAACCAACTTAAAAAAATAAAAACAAATCTAAGGAAATACTATAAACAATGGCATGCTAACAATTGCATAAGTCAGATGAAGTAGAGAAATACCCAGAATAACACAGACTACTGAAGGCAATCAAAAAGAAATGGGAAATCTGAAGAGACCTACAAGAAGCTGTGAGGAAGCCAAGCGGTAACTTAAAGATGCTCCACGTCAATGTTCTTCTCCTGACACCTCCAATCTCAGCCCATGGCGAGCATCGTCAACCACATGTGAGTATCCTAGGCTGCCAAAGAGCCGAGAGGTCCCAGTTGGCTCCCTGGAGCACAGATGAACTGTTACACAACTCAGCCAAATAAAGGATTGTTGTTCTTTATGCCGTTGAGCATGGGCTGGCTTATCATGCACCTAAACAGAACCGGAAGGCATACATACTGTGGTTTTGTTCAAAGTACAAAAGAATCCTCTTCCTCCAGGGTGACAGAGTCCTGAGCTGGGTCTCATAGCTCAACAGGTGCAATGCCAGGTCATATCAGGGCCCCTCAAAAGGCACAACCTGCTCACCGCACTCAGAGGTGTGGCCTGTGCCACCAACTGCAAACAGACATCATGTGAAAGAGCCCTTTCCACTGCCCTCGACTTATATTCTCTCTCAGGTCACAGGGATCTTAAGAGTAACTAGGTACACCTGATAACAATTCTTTCATGGGTCTATGAATCAAGATAATTAATAGAAAGAAAATCAATTAAGAGAAGTGAAGAACTCACAGTACAAAATAGGTTATATGCCATCCATTGGTCAGCTACTTTAAATATCAACACGATATAAAAGTAAGTGTCTTGACCTATGGCAGTATGAGGTCATTTGCTAATTTCAGACTCTCCATTCTGGAAAATGAGGGAAACAAGACCTGGTTGCAGACTCTCTATCCTGAGTCTTTATGGATTAATTCCTTCCTTGGGTGCCTACTCTAAATCATTCTTCTTGCCTCTTCAAAAATCTCTTGTACATTTTTCACTTATTCCTATCAATTTTCATTAAAATGGTCAATGCCTTGTATTATTTCTGACACAGGAATTATCCCTCAAGCTCTTTCTGCTTTTAGATCTCTTTGGTTCAAAGATTTCTGCAGGTCTTTACACTCTGATTTCTATGATCTTGAATATATGATTGAGCAAAGCTGGAATATAAAGGTGCTCTCCCTGCTTAGGAGAGCTTTGCCAAATACCCTGATGCAGGTGCCTAGGGGAAGCCTCCCTCCCCTCCACTGCTGTGGCCATCAAGGCTTTCTGAAGGTTAGGCTAAAATTTAGGTGAAATTTATCCTCAAACATACTCTGCATCACTTTTAAAAATCAGTTTCTTACAATAATAACAAATTTTGCTATTATTTTTCTAGTCATATGTCATATTCTCCACCCAGGGAAATGAGTTTTAATTCACTTTTTTGTGTGCTATGTAAGCAATGATAGAAGGTCCATATGAACTCTGACATACCCTGTCACCTTGTAGACTTATAGGTACTTACCATTTTGCAAAATCCAATATTGTTGGCAACTGTACATTTTGATCGCAGGGATCTTAGCCAAAAGTGTGTGTGAATATGGTGCCACTGTGCCTGGAAGCCCAAGTGTTTCTGATGTATCTTTGGCTAAATCACTTAGTTTTAAATTTCAGTTTTCAGCTTCTTACAGAATATATTTATTCCCAACATCTCAACTTGCAAATGCAGAATTTTGTATTCTTTTCATATTTTTCTCTTCATTTAAAAAATGCAACATGCCTAAATTTTATTGTGTGAAGCTGGAATCATTATTTTTAGGGAACAGAATCTCAACACAAATGAAATCCAACACTCTCAGCTGAAAAACACTATAGTACATCCTCAGATGACTGCTTTCAGCTCAATGTCATGAGATGGCATTAAGAAGCAGTGTAAGCAAAACCAAGTTTGAAAATGCTCATCTTTCAACTGATGTAGAAGGGTTACATCTACTTTGAATATAGAGGAGACATCAGGCATGTTCCTATGGTTAGCTAATTCCCAGCACTTGTAAGGAATATGTTCAGTTTATATATGAACCTACAGATTCCTATGCAGACAATGAATTTTCCATTTTAGGCTATAGGATAAACAAAGATTTCTATTTGATTGGGGAATTCCACCTCTGACACAGGGTTTGAATGCCATCTTAACTATTTTCATCTGTATGTAGCAGAATTAGCTATGATTTTGACACAAATTAGTCTCTAGAATTAGAAATTGAATTCCTAGAATTTTCCACAGTTACTCCTGGTGGTATATAAAGCTCCCACCTATAGTAACAAGCTATAAACATGTAATGTTTGCTTCCTAACCCATTTTCACAGCCCAAACTCCTTGTTGTGGCTACTATGGAAATTACTTTGGAGGTCATGGTGCTTCTGATGTAGCTATGCAGACTTAGGTGATGTCTCTGGTTGGGACACTGAAAGCCCAGGGTAAATTCATGGGTTTGGTGGTAATAGCATTGAAATGGCTGTCATCACCCATTATGTTGTGAGAAAACATGTCCTGTGGCTCCTACTGAAAAACCGACAGCTTAAATAATTGTCTAGACATACATCTGCTCACTTTCAGAACAGGAGAAACACTCTTTTCACTCATGGTCTATGACAAGTGATCACCTCTGAATTGTTAAATAATCCTCTACTTCTGGCCACCAAAAACAAAGAAAGTGGCCTGCGTCTATCACACTGGTCTGGTTGTCCAGGGCATGCCAGATGATTGAGGTTTTGAAGTGTAAATCTCAACATTTCAATTGTAGCTCCTCTTGTCAAATTTATTTTTAACTCCGACATCAACTGTTTTTCTGATAATCCATGTGTTAGAATGCTTACATTTTTACTTTTCCATTAAAAAATGCTTAATATGCCCTAACAAACATTGTTCTTTTTTGTATTTTTTCAGTTCAGTTTGATGTTTTATGCTATAGGTCCATCATTTAGATTCCAAACATAAATTTCTCTATCCTACAGCTGCTGCTGATTTGTCCCCCAGGAAAGGCTGAGAATATGTGTGAAAAAATTGAGCCCCTTTATGTATTGTAGCTTCTTACAAAAGAAAGAATGCCATCTGACTTCTTGTTTATTTTGCCTTTTTCATAAGAAAATGTACTTTCCTCCCACTCTTTCCTCCAAACACAATAGACATACAGATTTTAAAAGGCACAGACAGTTAACAGAAAAAAACAGCCCCCGTATTAATTTCCTAGGGCTGCAATAACAAAGTTTCACAAGCTGGGTATATTTAAAAACAGAAATCTATTCTTGCACAGTTTTGGTGGCTAGAAATCCAAGGTCCACATGTCCATTAGGCCACACACTCTTTGAAGTCCATAGCTGAGTATCTGCTCCCTCCTGTTTAGTTAACTTTTGTGCCAATGTGTCTAAAAGCCCTGACAAGAACAATTTTAGAGGAGAAAAGCTGATTTTGGGGCTCTCAGTTTCACAGGTCTCCGTCTGTAGAAGGCCAATCCATTTCTTGGGACTTGAGTTGAAGCAGAACATCATGGCAGAAGAGTATGGTGGAGGGAAGAGGCTCCCATGATGTTCAGAAAGCAGAGAGAGAGAGGGATTCTACTCACCAGATAGAAAATTCATGCCCCACAGGCACAGCCCCAGGAACCTACTCCCTCCAGACATACCCTACCTGCCTTCAGTTACTACTCAGTTAATCCCTATTAGAGGATTCATGCATTAATTAGGTTAAAACTCTCATAACCCCATCATGTCCCCTCTAAACCCTCCTGTATTATCTCCACACATGACCTTTTAGGGGACACCTTATACCAAACAATAATACCTACCCCTCTAGCTTCTGGTGTTGCCCACCATCTTTCTTTTTTAAAGATTGGGTCTCATTGTTCCAGTCCTGCCTCTGTTCTTACATGGGGTTCTCCCTATTGGTTTCTGTGTCATTTATATCAGGACCCATCCTAAATACGACTTTATCTTAACTACTTGTATGTGCATAGGCCCTAATTCCAAATAAAGTCATCTTCACAGGTACCAGAGTTTAAACCTTCAACTTCTTCCTTTTTGGGGAACTGGGGAGGATGCAATTCCAACCATAATAGTCTCCAAATTCAGAGTTCCTCCAAATATTAAACCCCTGAATGATCTAAAAAGTGAGGAGTCCCCTTTTTTATTTGCCCCATAAAAGTTTATGGATCGTTTGTCCTGTTGACCAAGAGCAAATACAGAGCTTACAACATCAGGAAAGGAGAGCACTCCACATGTATCTTGGATAGTGACAGTAGTAAGGCGTCAGGATCAAATGACAGGAAAATGGCATGGCCATGACCTTTTGAAGGCCTGAAAGTTCAGTTCAGCTGACTGCCTCAGAATCAGGCCTTAAGTCCCAGCTCTGCTATTCAGTCATCTCTGTGATTTGGGGAAATAGATTTTTCTCCTCAATTTTCATGTTTTCGTTGTTAAAGTGGTGACAATATACATACCATCCTCACAGGTTTGTTGTAAAGGAGAAAATACATACAGAGTACTTAGCCCAGTGACCAGCATATAAAAGTACTCAATAAAGGTCATATAAATTAACATTTATATTCTCACAAAGTAACAAAGGAGAATTCTATTGTCCTTTGACCAAAGTTCACAGAAAAGGATTTTAAATAATCCAGAAAAAAACTTCAAGTTATAATATACCTTATGTGTTTTGTTAGACTTTTGTCTTGAATATACGTATCATTTTAGAGTAATAACCTCCATCTGCAGTATTCTAGGGATCGGAAATATTTTATTTAATTGTAATGTACATTCCTATGACTGGATATTCAGTCTCCCCAAAACAATGAAGAAAAGTTAACTGGCAACTGAAAAGAAATATTAGTTGAATTTCATGAAGATGATGAAATTGAAAATTTCCCCAGGATCAAATAATTATCATTATGTGACAGCCAACTTTTATCATCTCCAGAAATCATACACAATGATTTTGAGGCTAAATAGAAATATAATGCAGAGAAGGAGGAGGAAGAGGAAGAAGAACAAAAGTAAGAGAAAGGAAAGGAGAGGAAGAAGGAAGGAAGGATAGAAAGAAGCAAAGAAGGAAAGAAGGTTTAAGAAAAAACATTTGAATAAAGACATTGATTTAAAAATCTTCAACGCATAGGCATTGCTTGATGGTATGAGCATGAAGAAGATCACCCAGAGAAAGTACACAAACTCATAGCAAGGGACCAAGCACAGAGAATAGCAAGTACAAATATTTAGTGAGAAGACTGAGAGAAATAGAGAGAAGGAACAGTTCAACATAGTCATATTTCAGAGGGGAATGGAAGATGGAACTTCCAGAAGGAAAGAGAGGTGAGTGAAATGAATGGCCGAGAGGGTCAACAATATAAGATCAATCAAGAAACATCTGTTAAGTGTTACCTGAATGAGGTCACTATTAACGTTGGAGTGAATGGTTTCTGCAGATTGGTAAATTGAAGAATAAATAAGATGAAAAGGTAGAAATAGCTAGTGTGCTCTGTTCTCTCAAAGAAGAGGAAAAGGGAAGACATAGTACATTATACAGATGCAGAAGACATGTTATATATTTTTGTTTTGATTTGTAAGGCTGAGGTTTGAGCTTGTTAAATACAGTGAGAGCATGTGAAGATAAGAATGTAGGGTGCTGTAGGGTCCCATGATGCAAGAGAATTGGAATCCAGAGCCTGCATTTAAAAAAAAAATAGATAATTCTTGCAGAGGACCAGAAAGAAAAGAGGTGAGTGGAAGTGGACCTCTGATTTCATGAGCCCGTGAGCCCATAATTGTCTGAAATTATCAACCTTTAGCAGTTTCCCCTCCTTTCTGTGAATTTTGGAAAGGCCATAGTCAAGAATGACCGTGGTGCCTTGGATATGGGAGTTGGATATCAGTCTCAAGAGGATGGCAAATGTTTGAAACAGATTTCAAAGTTTGAGTTTTCTGGAAAGCTGACAGTTTGGAACCACAGGATATTAACTGGGATCAACACTTGTGGAATAGAAGGAAGAGAAAGAGGAGTGGACAGAGGGAGAAAGGAGACTGCAGTCAGGATCCACAAACTCAGGCTGTCCCACAGGTTGCTCGACACTGAAAAGGCCCATCGGACTCATCTTGCCAGACCTTCAGACTACCTGCATTGGTGGGTTATGGGATACAGACATCTTAGCAAGATAAAGGTGAAACATCAAGCAAGGCTGTTTCAAGCAGCTGAGGCAACCCCTGGGGGCCTGAGGGCTGATGATCATCTGCAGACAACTCTTGAAGTTGCAGAGCAATAAATTTTTCCCCTAGTAGGATCTCAGTGGATTTTGTCCACATTACCACACACTCACATCACACTTTCTACAGACACACAGAAATAACTATGCCACCAGTCCAAACAATTTTATGATTTTCCATAGTTGCAATTAGCAGCTAGAAAATGAAACTATGATACTCAACTATACACGTGATAGAATTCCTCATTGTGTATTAACATAATTTTATAAGAAAAGACTTTGTATAACAGTCATAGGAAGCATTTGAAATCCTTTCTAATTCTGAAGTTTTCATAAGCATTATGATTACAAAGGCATTTGAGTTTGTGATATTGGAATAATTCCCAATCATTCTTCAGGAAAAATAATACACAGATTAAGCCTCATGTCATTAGAATACATTAAAATCCTCAGAATGAACAAATTTAAATAGAAATCCAAAAATAAAAACCTAAAATAATTTTTAGAACACAAGGTAAGAGACTGTAATATTTTGATCATATTCTCTCTATAGCTCCCTAGGGTTGAAACATAGACCCAGAAAAAATATGGGACAAATTGATAAGAGCTGGTCACAATTTAAGCAACATGGTGGTTAAGTGGTAAAACCAAATACACTTGGACTGAAAGCCTGACTTTGCAATTCACTTTCTCATATTTTTCATTTATGAACTACACTTCTAGGTCTACCTCGGAGGTGTTTTATGAAGTTTGTATGAAATAACTTTTGCAATGCGACTTGCAAGGGGCTTGACAGCTCACACCTGCCTGCTCCTTTCCTAGTCCCCAAACGTGTGAATGAGAAGCATAAAATGATTACAACCCACCATTGCTTAAAAGGATATTGCAGGCAGATGGAGGTTTGGTATGATTTTGACCTAATGTGAATTATTTCAAAAAGGATAGCATTAGCAGTGATACTTCTCCTTAGTGCGACTGAAGATGACTTATAATGTCATTATCTTGTGTTGTGTCTGAAAACAACCTGAACACTGACAATGATTCTACTGTGGCTTGTGAGTTGAAAGGAACATACTAACTTTCCTCAGGGCTATCCTAATTCTGAGGGTACATATTTATATAAATAAGGCATGTGTGATGTGAAGCAATAAAGTTTCATCATCCAGAGCAGTTCTTTTATGTGGCATTAAAGAAAACCAGATCCCTGTGGGAATCACAAGGTCCAATAAAATATAAAAGACTGTAAAGTTCTTGATGTGTGTGTTAATGAAGAAAAATAGCAGGCATGCTTAGCTAGATAAGTTTATTAGGAAACTGATTTAGATTCACTTCCTCATGGACAGAATGGAAGATAAATGATATAACCAGCACAGCTGGGGGTTATGGAAACAAACATCATTATTTAAGACTGCCTTACTTGAGACTGGGTCTTTCAAGTAGTCTGATTTCAAAGAATGCCAGGGAGGGAGATTATGGTTGCAGATCAGGCTCCTTATACCTGCTAAACTGAGGCTAAGAGAAGAGAAGGAAGCTGAGAAAAAACTTTAGAGCATCATGTCGTGGGAGTATGGCACCAGAGCATATTGTGGTCTGGATATGTAAAAAGTCACATCATTTATATAAAGAAAATGGATTGCTTGCCTTGTAAAGAAATGTGAATGCTACAATTGTCAAAATTGGAACCATAACTACAACCAGGCCACCAAGGTTTCCATAGTCATGCAGAAGAACAAAATCCATAGCCACAGCGAGAGTGAGAGCCATGTGTACAGTGCCCTGGGTGATTCCTCATAAGGCAGACAGCCTTCTGGAATGGACCTCTAATCACCCCCACCTTCTCGTATCCATACCTGTGTGCAACCCCCTCCCCTTGAGTGCCAGCTGGCTGGGCACAGGACTTGTTTCTGATGGACAGGATGCAGCAAGGGTGAGAGGAGGGCACTTCGGAGATGAGGTTGCAGAAGGCTGACTTCTGTCCTGCTGGCATTGCCCTTGACCCTTTTCCTGCATGCCTTGTTGGTGAAGAAGCATGGCACTGCAGGTCAGTTGGGAACTTACGCCTTCAGTACAACATGCCTGACAGATCTGAGTTCTACCCCAGTGTAGGAATACCTAAGGCAATGTGGTTTGCATCACAGGAAGAAGCATAATTATGGAACAGGCAGACCTGCTCCTCTCAGAAGCATAGACAGATCTGTGCTGTGAATTAAGCTCTCTGTGAACACCCAGAGCCTAGCACAAGGAAATCAGGAAAGCTTACTAACTGCTGATTGGTTACTGTATCCAGGGTGCAAGAATCCAGGGCCCAAACATCCAGGGCACGGGCCCTGGCACTTCCTCTTCCTTTATATGGCATGGTCACGAGCCCAGCACGGGAGAATCAAAAGAGCTTAACAGATGGTGATTGGCTACTGTATGCTATATAAGCTTTGTAATTCTGTAATAAAATTTGAGTCTGTCTCTGAACCAGCTCCCGGCATAAGACGTCTGGGCCGCGCACCCACCCTCCTTTCTCCCGCAGGATGTTCCCGTTCAACACCCCAGCCTTGTGAGTGAGCTCCAAGGAGGATCCTTCCTCCTCCATCCTTCATGTGGGACTGCACCCCGTTGAGTCCTCATGGAAGTATTGTAAGAAACCTGAATCTGAGAACTGAGACAAACCACGCCCATATTCCTGACCCCAAAGCACAATGGATTAACAACTCTGAGTGGTCTTAAGTCACTGTGCCATGAGGTCATTTGTTACATGATGGTAGGTAATAATATACATGGGTAGTTTATAACTTAGGATATCAGGAGTATGAATTTTAGTTAGACCATATAAAGTAAATTGTTTGAGGCTGAATACCATCTTCTTCAGGTGTCTTTTATTTACATTCAAAAGAAGTTTTCAGGCATTGACTGTTAGATTTATTCTGTCAAAGTGGAAATGTTTTGTGAATAGCCCAGTTTCTGGAAGAGATTGAGTTCAAATATAGACCTACTACTACTTAAGTTAACTTTTCATCCCTCAGTTTCTTCATCTGTCCTTCTTGAATAACAGTAGAACCTATCATAAGGTATAAGAAGTACAGGAAAAATGAATAAAATTCTGTCTTGTACACAGGAAGAGTTTAATAAAGTGATGCTGGTTTTATTTAAAAATATCCAATTGCCTTCAGTGACAGACACCACAAGCTCCTTGTCACTGCTAGAGCATTTCCCAATTGATTTTTAGCTAGTATGTGAAGCCTTTTCCCCGAACTTACTATCAAATGAGAGATAAGCACATCATCGCAGATTCATGTCCTGTGTTTAGTATGTGTGACCTCTAGTAGAACTCTCTGCTAGTTCAGCAATGCCAAACATTTATTGAGGTCCTGCTATGTGCAGAGAATCGTTCTACATAGTCAGATAAATTAGAACAGTCTGCCTTTTTCCAAGTGTAAGCAAAATGACTCAGACTTGGAAATGGAAGAATTTTCTTTAATCCGGTACAGTGATTTTCAAACTTGAATGCTCATTAGATACACCTGGAGTGCATAAAATGTGGGCATCCCAGGGCCAATGCCCCACTCACTGAGAATCTAATTCAACTGGGGCATAACCTGAAATTAAAAGCTTTTTAAAAACCTCTGTGTGGGTTATAATGTACAAGAACGGTTGAAAATCTTTGATTTAGCACCAACCATCCAGTTAAAATGTTGAGGCTTACAGAGGCTTATTTCAAGTGACATGGATATTTAGTAATAGGCTGAGACTACATAACATATCTTCTGATACAGGATAAGTGGTTCTTCAATTGCTGGATGACTTCTGAGTTTCTCTTCATTTTTTCACGAATTCAATCATTCATAAAACAAACATTTACTAAGAATTCCCTCAGTGCTGCAGATGAGAATACAATGCTAAGCAATACAGAGTCACCCAATGATCTTTCAAGATAACAAATCCTACAGAAAATAGATAGTAGAAAAATAAATAATAGTAACAAAATAATTATCTATAAGTATGTGCTTCCAACCCTGAGAATGCACTATAGGCAGTGTCAAATTCATTGGCAAGCATACTGGACTGGCTCATTCAGATTGGGAAGGAAGAGAGACCATTTTGGATGTGATTTTTATCTAGGGATCATACTACATGTAATTAGATTATGTGGTAGGCCACTAAAAATTTTACGCTCAAAGAGGGTATCCCTCCACAAAAAGATAAAATCTTGGTGTGTGTATTAGTCTGTGTTCTACCACTACAACAAAATACCTGAGGTTGGATAATATATAAAAGAAAATAACTGCATTTAGCTCACAGTTTTGGATGCTGAAAGTCCAAAGTGCACAGCACTGGTTCTGGCGAGGACTCCCTGAATGGAGCGTTCATAACAGATGACATCATGGCACCAGCTCACTCAAGTAGAGACTGCATGGCAAGACAGGGAGACAAAGAGATGGGATACGGAGCCAGACTTGCTTTTTTAATAAGTATGCTCTGGTAAGAACCATCTGACTGAAGTCTCATGAGAAGCATGCCGATTTCTCCCAAGTGCCGCCCGTGACCTAACAACTTCTCACTGTGTCCCTCTTCTAGAAGGTTCCATACCACCTCCCAACAGCATCACACTGGAGTCCAAGCTTCTGACACACAAACTCAGAAGGGACAATCCACATCTAGCAGCGAGGTTTGTGACAGCATTCCTTACATGATAATGACAATAGCAATAATAAGTTATTTCAAAAGCACCTGATAATTTTGCATGCATTATTTTACTTGATCATCACAGTAATTCTGGTCCTGTGGCTCTCCTCTTATACAAACATGTAAAATACCTTGAAGCAATTAAGCCTAATGGAAAAACCGTTCTTCCCTCAGCATATTGTACTCTCTGGCACCCACCCCAGCCAGCACAATGAAATGATGCTTCATTAAATGCTCGGCTAGCGGAGCATCTTGAAAGGCATCCTTTTGTTCTAGCGCCTTCATCTGACAGAAGCCATTGGTGAGGAGCTTGGCATCTCTGTCCAGCAAGTGAGCTTGACAACTTGTTGTGACTTCAACCCCCACTCCCGAGATGGTTGCTGTATAAGCCTAGGATCTGAGAAACAAGTGAATAACACTGAATAACAGGCAGAAGATGATGAGCAAATACCGGTGGCTAAGGCAGTAGTGAATCATATTCTAGAACTGTGAAGGCAGAAGCAGGGACTCAGTTTAATAGTTAACCTCTGAGAACCAATATTTTGGGGCTGAAGAAAGCCAAGAGGAAGTCCACTAACCAATGGTGTGTTGATAAGCTGAAACTGATTGTTTAGGTAAGGATACTCAAAATTAATATTTTATATCAGTTTCTTCAGGTGCACATATATACAGCTTGATTTGTTTAAAAATCCCTCTCCAGATCTCAAAGGATATAAATGAGATGATCTACTGTTGGTGGATGGAAAGATGTCCTGAATTAGAGGCCAGTTTAGGCAGAAGCAAAAGGCACCAATGTTAATTTATATAAAGAGAACTTACCATATTAAATTGGTACCTAGTAAGAATATATATGCACGTGTTTGGAGATTCTGTCCATACCTGCAGCAACAACTTCATGAATTTGTGCTTTTTTTCCATATGTATTCAAAGATTTGAAGAGCAAAGCCGTGAATTTTGATAGCTTTTATTTAACAGATCATTTTGCAGCATGTAAATATAAAACTATGGAAATGTACATGAGAAGTGAGGAAGGATTTCATAGAGGCCACAGAGTCTAAACTGGCTTCTTGTTTGGAAAAGGAAGAGATGTAATTTGGGATGATGGGAAGAGGCCAAGAAAGTAAAGAATGTAGCAACAAAAAAAGCTCATAGGATTTTGGGTAGATTCATCCAGGAGTTGTGTAAAACTGGCAGAGACAAGTATCACTGTGTTCAATGACAAGGGTAAAAAGTTGAAGTGGTACTGATACTTCCTAAAACCTGTATTGGGTGAATCACACAATAATCACTTCCAAATAATATTAATTTTGACAGTGTTTATTGGAGAAATTAAAAAGGGAAAAGATTGAACCCAAGCAGACCTATTTTCGTTGCAGTTTAGTTATTATGCCTAGATGAACTATGGGAATGTCAAGTTCAGGTAACACTCTTATCCTCATTTTCCCTGTGAAAGTACCAGAAGTTATCCAATGCCTTTGATGTCCATACTGACCTGGGGAACTGACTCATTCCTACAGAAATGATGTAAGAACACTGGTAATAAACAGAAAAGGTATATTTGATATGGGGAAATGGGGCTGATACAAATAAATTTTTGTAACGGGAAACATAACTATAGAAGAAAACTAATGTTGCCCAACAAGGATCAACTGACAGCAAATGCAATAATGAACAGTAAGCACACTCGCTATGCATTTCTCTTTTTGGAGTACAATGTAAGAGATTTGTTTGGTTGGCAGTTTTTCCCCACCTCAATTTATCATACGGTTCTGCAACTTCTCTCCAAGGTTATGAGATCCATAAAATGGGGCCATCATTCTGGCTTCCTGGGATATTTGTTCAAGAACCACAGGACACTAAAGGTTTAACTATAAGCACACAGTTCAGAGCAAGCTCATTTTATAGGATGCACACAGATTTCCCACCGAGGGCTTCAGCATCCCCAGGCCCTTTTGGCCTAGGAGACCTAAGCCATACCTTGGATGCTCAATCAATTATAAAGTAAGGGAACTGCCCAGAGACCAAGGTTGTGCAGCCATCTCTCATGTATGACACACAAGGAATTTAAAGAATGCACCATGATTCTTCCCTTTTGGGTCTTCAATTCAGAGTTTCTCATGTGAAAAGCCTAAGGCTCTACCCTCCAAACCATGAAGATCAAAATGTTTGAAATTCCCTGATATTCTCTGTATATCAATGATAAAACTTTGATTACCTACATTTCATCGTTATAAAGCACTGGGAGGGTAGATCACCAGGTTATTAACACCAGGGATATATTTTTACTTCTTAGGAATTAAAAGAAACTTAAAACTTCCCCTTGCTCCTATCTTCAACTCCTTCTAAGAGCTCTATTCTATACAGGCCATTAAGCCTCATATCATTTTCCTAGTACTAGGAGTACAGAAGCAAATTATTGTTTATAAGAAAACAAGATGTTAGAAATGAAAATGAAAATTTGATAAGCAGATCTTGATTCCTCTGCCCTGCTTTCTGGAAATACATGTCCAAGACCACTTGGGAGAAATTTCCTACTGGAACACCCTGCAGTAGTACATTTCCCATTTAAAATTTTGCTTTAGCCAGGCATGATGGCACACATCCCAGCAACTCAGGAGGCTGAAGCAGGAGGATCACAAGTTTGAGGCCATCCTTAGCAACTTAGCATGACCCTGTCTCAAAATGAAAGATAAAGAAGAATGGGGGTGTAGCTCAGAAAACCCCTGGGTTCTACTACCTTCTCCCCATTAAAATAAAACAAAATTTCTCTTTATATGAAGTTAGAGGGAGAAGGATGATCAATTTTTTAACCAACCTGGTTTAAAAACAGGCTGAGTCCAAATGAGGTCTTGCACATATAGTGATGTATTAATAAAATTTTTATTCAATCACAAAATTAAATAGACCTAAAGGCCTTAATATACAAGGACAAAATTAAGATTTTTCAAAGATAGCCATTGAAACCTAAGTCCAGAATTCATGGACTCCATCAAACACTTTGAGAATATAAATAGTTTAGAATGGAAGCTAAACATATTTCTGGAATTTCCTGGAGATTGCTTTTGACATACAGCAAATTCCTACCCCTAAATCCCCCCAAAATGACTTCTCCCTCCTTTACTACATACTCGGTGAAGGGCATCTCATGGAGTGACTAAAAGCTTGAGTACGTTTGGCTGCAGATGGGAGGTGGAGAAAGCCAGTCCTCATTGGCACTTGAGAAAGCAAAAGCAGGCTGGGCAGCCAGTTGGAGTGGAAGTGTTGGAATACGACTGCACTCAGAGAATTTGTAAAGAAAAAGTGTGTGCTTTCCATAAACCAGGTAACGGACATGTGGGAGGAAGAGCCTTCCTGGGAACATCTGTTCAATCAGGGATCGGGAAGACATGGAAGGACTGTACCCACAAGATGCCGTGCGTAGATTTCAGATTCCTGAAGACTGAGGAAGGTGCTCAGAAGCCTTTACCATGACAGAACCACTTTGCCTGGGTCGAGGAATTTCATGACAGCATTCCCCCACATTGGCCATCTCCAGAGAAATATGAATTTTCCACTGGGAAATATGAAGATCACAGAGTAGGAAGAGGTTTGAAGATCATAGAATTTGTATATGCCATTTTCTAAATTCTGATTTCTTTTACTTGATTTATAACTTGTCACTGACATTTAATCACTAATTTAAGATACTTTGCAATATTCTATTACATGCCCCAGGTGAGAAATGTTATCTGATAGGATTTTCATCTACAGGTAGGTGAAATTTACCCATATGAAACACGTCATAAAGAAACCATTAAAGACAAAAATGTTATATTTTCATACTGCAGAGTTTTGCTCTTCACCCTCCTGGCTGAGCATGTGCATTTCTTTAAAAAAGAATAAAAACAAAAAAAATTTAAATAAACCATTTTTGAGTTCATGTAGTCTGTAAGTAGAAGAATTCCATAAACTATTTTGTAAAAGTCAAAGGCAATGATACATTTGATAAGGGGTTAATAGCCAAAACATGTAAGAAATTTACACAATTTAATATCAATAAAACAAATAGCACTATTTAAAAATGGAATAGGACTTGAAGAGACATTTATCAAAAAAAAAGATAAAGAAGACATGAAAATGGCCAACAGTACATAAAAAGGGGCTCAAATCACTAATCACTAGGGGAATGAAAATCAAAGTTACAATAAGATATCTTGCACACATTGGATGACTATTGTCAAAAAATCAAGAGAGAAAATCAGGATAAGGTGGTTGTGAAGGAAAGGGAAATGTTGTACATGGTTGTTGGGAATGTAAATCGTGCAGCCATTATGGAGAGCAGTCTGGAGTTGTTTTAAACAAAATAAAAATAGAACTTCCCTGTGAACCAGCAGTTTCTCTACTCTCAGCCCTCCACATTCACAAATTCAACCAACCGTGGTTCAAAAATGTACTTAGGCCTGTGTTGGTTAAGTCTATACTGAACATGTGCAGCTTTATTTCCTGTCATTATTCTCAAGTCAATATAGTATAACTGGTATTTCTATGTCCTATATATTATATTAGGTGATAAAAGTAATCTAGGTATGATTTAAAGTATTAGGGAAGATATGTAAGGATTGTATGCTAATACTATGTAGTTTTATACAAGGAACTTGAGCATCCACAGATTTTCATACTTGCTGAGGTCCTGAAACCAATACTCCATAAATGACAAGGGACAACTCTACACTCAAAGGGAATGAAATCAGCACCTGGGGAAGATCTCTACACTCATATGCTCATTGTAGCATTATTCACAAGAGCCCAGATATGGAAACAGACATAGTGTTTGTTTTCATGGATAAAGAAATTGGTTGAAGATATACCTCTGCGTGTGTGTGTTATAATTATTATTTAGCTTTAAAAAGAAAATTATCCTGCCATTTGCAACAGCATGGATGAATCTGGGACATTATGCTATGTGAAATAAGCCAGATGCAGAAAGAAAATCCTGCATTATATCTTTTAAATGGGGAATATAAAAAAATAAAATAAAAAATAGAATACAAAGGAATAGAATAGAATGGTGGTTACCAAGTATAGAAAGGGGAAGAATAGGAGGATGTAGGTCAAAGGGTTCAAGCTTCTTTTCATGTAGGACAAATAAGTCTAGAGATCCAATGTACATTAAAAGGATCATAGTTCATAATGTATTATAAAAAACTCAGTGACTATGAAGTTTATGTTTGATCTTTCAATAGCACAGTTAATATGTATATGTGATGATTAAAAGGATTTCTAAAGGCAAAATTTTGTTATCTTTCTGAATTTCCTAAATGTCTATGGACATAAAGGATAGAAAGAAAATATTGTAGAAATAACTATGTACAGGTAAGCAATGAGTAGCCCAGAGATTTAAAAAGAAATAAACCAAAGTATAAGGAAGCAAGAGAGAAGGGACACCAAAATACTCAGCTTTAGACAAAATATGCATTTAACCTCTCAACTTTTGAAGGTTCAACTGTCCAGAAAAAAAGTGTATGTTTTTGTGGTGTGTGGCCCATGTATGTGTATATGGGGAAATGGAGAGGAATAAAACACAAGAATATGTATATAATATGCTTATATATGTTTATTACATGTATTCATGTATATAAATATAAAACCTGAAAAATTTTTATATATACAAGAACATTCCTAAATTTTAATCATGTACTTATGTCACAGCTTTTCATGCATGTGACCAAACTATATTACATAAAGAAGAATGGAGGAACTTTAGATTATGTAGAGGGAAATGGGGGGGGGTATGAAAAATGGTGGAATGAGACAGGCATCATTACCCTATGTACATGTATGATTAACAATAATGATATGAATGTACATCATTCACAACCATAGAAATGAAAAGTTGTACCCCATTTGTGTACAATGAATCAAAATGAAGTCTATAAAAATTAAAAATAAATAAATTTTAAAAAAAGAATTTAAAGAAGGAAGATTCATTTTGACTCCTTGTTTCAGAGGTCAGTCCATGGTCAGCTGGCTCTGCTGGTCACTGCTTTGGCCCTAGGGTGAGGCATATCACCATGGCAGATGGGTATGGAGGAAAAAAGCATCCAGGAATGGAAGATGGGTAATGACCTACTTCCTCTAACCACGACCACTACCTACAGTGTCCACCCTCTCCCAGTAGTCCCTTCAGCTATCAAGGGATTAATCCACTCAAGGGCTCAGAACTCTCATGATGAAATCAATCCCCCAAGCTCCATCTCTGAACACTGCTGCATTGAGGAGCGAGTCTTCCACACTTAAGCCTTTGGGGACCATTTCAGACCGAAATGATAACACTATCAGTTATTAAGCACTGTCAATCCTTTGAGTCTTTTGTAACAAAATCCTATAAACAGGAGCTTATAAACAATAGAAACTTATCTCTCACTGTTCCTGAGCTGAGAAATCCAAGACCAGGGCAGCCGTGTCCGGTGAGGCCCCACTTTCTTACAATCAGCACTTTCTCTGTGTGGCCTCAGTGGAAGAAGTTGTGAGAAAGCTCTCAGTGGTCCCTTTTAAAAGGGTACTAATCCCATTCAGGAGGGCTCAACCTTTCTGACCTAATCATCTTTTGAGGGCCCCCCACCTCCTAATACCATCACCTTGGGGTTTAGGATCTCAACATATAAAGTTTGGGGAGAGACAAACATTAGACCATAGGAAGTTCCTACTACATACTCAATGTTGGTACAGGGAGACTTCATCCTATCCCCACAAGAAGGTGGCATTTTCAAAGAATATGTAGATGTTTATAAAAGCAAATGTTTGTGTGTTACATAATCCAGGACAAATAAAGATGAGAAATAAAATAAAATAAATAAAATAAAATAGGTGGGACTTGTATAGAATCAAGGGATTCCAGCCCATCCAATTTCTCTTTTTTTAAGTTTTACGTCTATTAGGATAATTCTATTAATGGTTTAAGCATAATTCATTTTTTCATATAAACACTGAGAGAATACATAATTATTCTATTATAATCTGGCAAGAGTATGATTTTCATTTTGTTGGAATCATTTCCCCTTTTTTTGCACTTAAAATATAACAAAATTCATAGGTTGGTTTGGTAGCATTAACCTTCTTGAGATAAAGTCTATATATATGAATGACTTGGTAACAAAATTGGTTTAGTGTTGAGGTTTTGGAGTCAGAATTGCTAGGGGAAAGTGTATACTGTGGAAATGGGAGAATCACTGGAGGGAGGGTTCACATGTAGGAGGACCGAGTTTCACATGAAAATCATTGCTTAGAAAGAGTAATCATGAGGAAAGCCAGATCATGTTGATGAAAACTTCGTTTTTTATTTTGTTTAGGCACTTGAAGTATGATTCCACCAGAGGGAAAGGAGACATAAGCAGGAAACTTGAAAGGGCAAATGGAACTTTCACTTTATACTAAGTAGACAGAAGTTCCTTGCTACAGAAAAGATAAAAGGCTGCAATACAGCTGTCTGAGAAAACCAGTTACACAAAGCTCATGGAGGTCTCCAAGCTTCAAACAAATCTCACTCTGATACTAAGAAAGGGCTCCAGATAAAAGTAATGCAGAAATAATTAGAAATGCTTGAAAATTAGTCAAAGGTTTTGGTAGTATAGAGTCTTTTTGCTTATTATCGCTCAAAATTACATACCATCTTTTAAAAATATAGTCATTTTTCAATGAATACCCCACAGGTTTCCTTGCTATCAGCTCATAAAATCATAGTCAAGAAGTACTATCCATTTCATGAACACTGTTCCATGCATCTTCCAGCTTCTGGGGTCTACAGGCAGTTCTTGGTTGATGCTTACATGATTCCAACTTCTGTACCCATGGTCATACTGCCTTCCTCTCTTCTGACAGATCTCCATGTTTCTCTCTTACAAGTCACCTGTGATTGCATTTACAGCTCCCCACATAATCCAGTGGAGGCTCTTTTTCTCAAGTTACTTAACTTAATCAATCCATAAAGACCTCCTTGCCAAGCAAGGAAACACAGGCATCAGGCACTAGGACCAGGTATCTTTGGGGGCTCTTATTCAGTCTGCTGCCATTATTCAATCTACTACAACAATGGAAACAGATAATTCACCAAGTGATAAATAAACAATACAGCAGGTTAGATGGTGATAAGGAATATGGGGAGGGGGGAGTAGAAAATACTAAAACCAATCATTCCAAGAGTTGGGGATTGAAGAAATTTCTATTCAAAGTAGTTTCCTTGTATAAGTTTCATTAAGAAAAGGGAAGGAATAAAGGGCATAGACCAGGCTGATACCTGCTGGAAGAACGTTGAGTAGAGGGGGAAAAGCTGCAACAGAACCCTTCATTAAGTCTGCCTTGTATTTTGGAACAGCAACGAGGCTGGTTTAACTGGAGAAAGTGATGGGAAGAACAGCGAGAGAGCTTAGTAAAGTAAGGAACTGTCTTCTAAGTCATTGTAAGGGATTACAGATTTACTCAGAGTAAAACATGGAGACATTAGAGTTTTGAGCAGACATGTGAATTGACATATTTTGAGACTTTGTTTGTCTGTTATGTTGAAATTGTACCGTGGGGGCAAAAGGAAACTCGGGAGGTCTCTTTGAAATGCTTCTGCAATCATCCAGGTGAGCAATGATGGAGGGTCAGATCTGTAAAATGAAAATTGGATGTATATTCTGAAGTTAGAGCCAGGATTATTTCCTGATGAATTGGATATGATGGACGAAAGAGGCATCAAGGGAAACTCTGAGATATTTTGATCCTTCATTACTGGCAGGTAAAAGTTGCCATTGATTGAGATTGAGAAGATTAGGTGGTGAAGGTTTGGCGGAAGGAGATAGTAGTTCAGTTTTAGAATAAACTTGTAATGATTGGTAATCATGTGGAGAGTTCAGCAAGGATGTTGGCTATATAAATCAGGAGAAATATATAAACTGGAAATACAAATTTGCAAGTCATCTAGATATATAGATGGTACTAAAAGTTGTGGGATCAAATGAACTCTCAGGACAATAGGGAAGCAAATGAAGACAGAGAAGGCAAGAATTGAAAAATGGAAATGAAGACATTCTAATATTAAAAAGTCAGGGAAGATAGAGGTATGAGATGGAGATGGAGGAGGATTGACCAGAGAAAGAAGTCAAGAGAATGTGGAGACTTCAAAGTCAAGGGAAAGAAGACATCAAAGAGGATTTGATAATGAACTATTTAATGATTGATCAAGTACATTGAGGATGGAACATGGATCTTTAGATTTAGCAAGAAGATATCATAGATGACATAAACAGAGCTGGCTTTGGCACATGCAAGAGCTAAAAGCTGACTGCAGAGAGTTTAAGTAGCTCTTCTGAGTCATAGACTGGCAATCATTCCACTACACCATTTTGCCTCAGCATAAGATATTATCTCATTTACTTTAGAGTTTGTAATTTGCCTCTTTAGGTACTTCTAAGGGGGAAAAAAAAAAGCTAAGTGGCTCTTTTCTACTGAAAGTGCATTTGTTTCTCCCATGATTTTCCAGATGTTTGATTTATTTTCTACAAGCTAGAGTATCATCAGACTGAATGCTTTGCTTCACAACACAGCTGTGTGAATTTGAACACTGATGAGATTCATCCCCATGGAGGCATTGATGAGTGGTTCCTCCTCCTGGATGGCTGATCCACAGTGAGTAGAACAATGAGAGCAATCCTATATTTATCTCTACCAGGGCCAAGTTTAGTGAGAATATTTTGGGATAACTCCATAGAATAAAATTTTTCTGAATATTTTCTGACACACACAGAAAAAATGTACTAGGAGTAATATTTCACTCTGGATACACCATCGTGAGGAACTAACTATTGTAGGCATCCCTGCATTTTGTAAGTTTTCTAGACTCTAGTATAGAGGGGTGGTATTAGTCAGCTCAACCTGCCATAACAGAACTCCATAAAAACAGTGGCTAATAAACAGAATTTATTTATTTTTTTCACAGTTCTGAAGGCCACAAGTCTAAAATCAAGGTACTGGCAGAGTTGGTTTTGGCGAGGTCTCTGTTCTTGTCTTGCAGATGGCCACTTTCTCACTGTGTCCTCACAGGACCATTTCTCTAGGAATTCCAATCCCAGTATCTCTTCCTCTTTCTTTAAGTATTCAAATCTTATTGATTTAGGGCCTCATCCCATGACCTCATTTAGTTTTAATTACTATCCCCAAATACAATCACAGTGGGGATTAGGGATTTATCATGTGAATTGGGAGGCTGGGAGGACAAATTCTATCATAATAGAGGGTCTGAATTTCTGGAGTCTCCATGTTGCTAAACTACTTTGCTAAAGTGAGAAGACAGAAAGGCTGGCATCAAGAGGAAACCTTGAGCTAATCAAGGCTCTAATCTGAATAAAGATGCACTCCACCTCCACAGAGAGCTGTTATGGAGCTGGGGCCTTCCAAGAAGCCAAGGCAGTGTGAAGACTCACCCTTCAAATCCTGATTCTTTTTCAGACATGTTTTTCAGAGTAACAGGAATAAGATTCTTGAAGGGATAGGAAAAGGAAAAGGGGACACTCTTAAGGGAGAGAGTGGGTCCTCTCAGAGAGGAGAGGGATAATGTGCCTCTCCTGCACTTCACTCTTACTGTGGGTCCCAAGGTCCCACCCAGGTCCACCTCTTGACTTTTGACTGACAGCAAGATGACATCAGACTTTCAAGTCCTTAATGGCAACTCTAGGTCACCTTCACCCATATTGACCAATTCTAATTAGATTCTTAATCATACATTCTTACAGGTTTCATGGTAAGGAGGAAATATCTTCGTCCTCCAGAATCTGGCCTATGAAAAGGCTTTCAGAATTTTCTCCCTTCAAAGTAACTTGAGTTCCTTTTATCAACGTTATTTTCTACTTGCATTCCCTTGCAGATAACTGGCAGTTTGCTGAGGAATATGACATATCCTGCTCACTTAGTCCAGGCAGGGCTTCAGGTAAATTGATTCTTGGAAAAGAAATCACCCCAATTAGAATGTCTTTTATTAAGAATACAGGCAACAACAGGTATGGGTGAGGATGTGGGGAAAAGGGTACACTCATACATTGCTGGCGGGAGTGCAAGTTGGTGCAGCCACTCTGGAAAGCAGTGTGGAGATTCCCTTAGAAAACTTGGAATGGATTCACCATTTGACCCCGCTATCCCACTCCTTGGCCTATACCCAAAGGACTTAAAATCAGATTACTACAGTGATGCAGCCACATCAATGTTCATAGCTGCTCAATTCACAATAGCTAGATTGTGGAACCAACCTAGATGCCCTTCAATAGATGAATGGATAAAGAAACTGTAGTATATATACACAATGGAACATTACTTAGCCATAAAGAAGAATAAAATTATGGCATTTGCAGGTAAATGGATGATGTTGGAGACTATCATGCTAAGTGAGATTAGCCAGTCCCCAAAATTCAAAGGCCGAATGATCTCTCTGATAAGTGAATGATGGTGCTTAATGCAGGATGGAAGGGAGGCAAGAATGGAGGAAGGATATACAGCATAGAGGGAAGGGAGGGGTAGGATTGGGAGGGGGCAATAATAATAACAGAATGAGACAGATATCATTGCCCTGTGTACATGTATGAATGCACAGATGGTGTGACTCTACTTTGTGTACAACCAGAGAAACAACAGCTGTACTCCATTTGTGTTCCATGGATCAAAATTAAATGAATAAGAAAAAAAAAGAAAAGAAATCACATGGTGGTCAGCACAGTGGGCCCATTATATAGAATTATTCTCTTAACCTCATGTTCCCATCATCCTCATCTGTCTGTCCCCTAAGAGGATGTTTTTATTTATAAAATTACCTGGAACTTCAAGTAAATGCAGTTCCTAAATTATTCTCTATACATCATTGACAAATAATTTTTATTGTTCTTTTCAAATGACTAATATGCAATGTCGATGCACACAAAGGAACATATGTAACTTACATGTGAGTTCTAAAGCATGAGCATCCGTGAACAACAACATACTCTGTGAACTAGAGCATGAACCATCCCATTGAATGAACCCATGTGGTTTAACCTGATCCTATACTCCTCTACCCACAAGAGATGAGTTATTTTTGCTGTTTCAAACATTACTGCCCTGAATTGTCTTGCACATGTCTCCAGCTGCACCTGGGTTCATACCCAGGAGGGAAATTGAAGGGTCTCATAAAGCATGCTCAGATTTAATTTTATGAAATAATGCCAAATCGTTTTCTAAAGCAGTAGCAACAATTTATACTTCCAGCTGCATGATATAAAAGTTTTCATTGCTTTACCTCTCAACACTTAGAATATTCCAACTTTTTAATTTGAAATATGCATCATTATGGTCTTCATGTTTCTCTTTATTCAAAGTTTGAAAAACTTTTCAAATATGCATTTGCTTTCCCCTCTGTGAAATGTCTATTCCCATATTTTGCTCACTCTTTTATGTTTTATGCATCATATATGCAAACATATATAAATACACACACATTTTAATATACAACTGTATTATATGTAGATTCACGTATGTTTTTATGTGTCATTCATATACATGCACACAACACACACTGTATAGCATGCTTTTTTCTGTATAGCATTTTTTTGCTATAAATCATTCCTACAGAGCATCAGTAACTTCTCCCCATTTAAAGGTATTCATTTTTTCACTTTCTTAAATATTAGAGAATATTTTTCTTAATTTTAATAAAGTCAAATGGGTTAACAATTTAGTTTGAGTTCCAATGCCCTCTGAGACTGAAAATCTTACCTATCTTGAGTTCATAAGATAGCCTCTTACATTGTTTTCAGAAAATTCAAGTTCCTGACTTTCACATTAATTGTGCTTGGACTTGCTTTTATTGTAGAGCAGATCAACATTGGCACTAATGATACATTAAGCTAGGTAATTGCTCATTGGTGGTGGTAGTTCTGTGTATTGTAGAACATTGTGAGCATCTCTGGCCTATACTCACAATACCAGTAGCAACTCACCCACAGTTGTTACTATCAAAAATGTCTCCAGATATTGACAAGTGTCCCCTGAATAGAAAAAATTACCCCTGTTCAGACCACTGGTGTTATATATGAGGTTGTCTTCCTATTTTTATTTTTATGTAAAAAGTAAATGACTATATAATCATTTATTGAATAGCTATCCTATTGTTTCAGTTAGCTTTTTCACTGATTAGACTAAATGATCTGACCAGCACAATTATAGAAGAGGAGAGGTTTATTTGAAGGCTCACGGTTTCAGAGGTCGTAGTCCATGGAAGGCCGGCTCCATTCCTCAGGGCTTGAGGTGAAGCTGAACATCATGGTGGAAGAGCATGGCAGAGGGAAGCAGCTGGCATCATCAGGAAACAGAGAGAGAGAGAGAGACTCTACTCTCCAGACACAAAATATATACCCCATAGCTGTGACCCAATTTCCACCTCCTCTAGCCACACCCTACCACTTCAATTAATCCCACCTGGAATTAATTCACTGATTGGGTTAAGACTGTTACAGCCCAATCATTTCTCCTCTGAACCTTCCTGCTTGGTCTCACATGTGAGCTTTCGGGGGATACCTCACATCTAAACCATAACACCTATCAATAATGATTTTTGTCACTTTCATTACATTTCAAGCATCAACAATAGTAGGATCAATTTTTTACCTCTGTGTTATATTACATGAATCATATGTCTATCCTTCTTCTAAAATCCTAAAGTCTGAACTAGTAGAGCTTTATAAAACCTTGATATATTGACAGATCAAAAGCCCCTCCCTACCTTATTCATTGTCTTTAGGAGCATTTGGGATGCAATTGGACTTAAGGAAACTCCACATACATTTAATTCAGTTTTTCAAATTCTGCAAAAAAAAAAAAAAAATAGGGGGAAATATTTGACTAGAAGTGTACTGAATATACAGATTAATTTTTGTATATGGCTATTTTTAGATTGCCAAGTCTTCCAATCCATTTATTAAAACTGATTATGAGTACAAATTCTGAACAAGACTGTCTAGTTTAAACTTCCATTGCTATCACTCATTAGACCCAAGCCTTTCAACAAGTTCTTTAAACTCTCACTGACTTGGTTTTCTCATCCGTAAAGAGGATTACCTCATAGTATCAAAGGAGATTATATTTACAGCACCTAGAACAACTTCTGTACCAAAGGAAATATTCAGTTAGCACTCGGTATTTATAAGTTACTAATGCTGGGCAATAAAATGCTAACCAAAAGGCTATACACCTCATTTGTTAGAGTTATTACAAACTCTCATATTTTTGTTGTTCTGGTAAATATTTATTATTTATTTATATATTTATTTTAGTTTTCTCTTCTGAGATTGGCATATAAATATTTACTATCTTTCCATTAATTGAACTCATATCCCACCATCTTACTTAACTAATTAATTCCTGTGATTTGTCCATAAGTTTTATAAACACAATTATATAAATTAAAAAATTTATCTTTGTCTACTCCATATACTTTGTATTGTTTTCCTTCCTTCTTTCTTTCTTTCATTCATTTTTTTTCTTTTTGTGCTATCTTGGTTAGATTTTACAGGCTAATACTGACTAGAAGTAATGATGGAGCCTTTTATTTTCCCTTTTTGGAAAAAAGAAATTTCTAACTTTGCCCATGTGTTAGTTAAATTCATGTGTCAAGTGGGCTAGATTATAGTGCTTGATCAAATCCCAGTCTCAATGTTTCTGTGAAGGTGTTAAGGTATTATTAGATGCAATAAACATTTCAATCAGGAAAGTTGGAGGAAAAAAGATTGCTCTCCAGAGCTTAGGTGAGTCACATTTCACCTGTTGAAGGACCTCGAGAAAAGACTGAGGTCCCCCAAAGAGGAAGAAGCTCTGATTGAGAGACTCTTACCCAACACTGCAACATCAGCTCCTCCCAGAATTTTTTGTGCTGTCTTCCAGCCCTACAAATTTTAGATTTCCCAGTCTCCACAATACTGTGCACCAAATCTTTAAAATAAATCTCTCTGTGTGTATCTCTACCTCTATTTCTGTCTCTGTGTATATCCTATTGACCTACTGGATCTGTTTCCCTGTTCAGTAATCTGTTAGCTAATACACTTTGTTAATAAAAAAAATTCTATAGGTTTTTGCTATCTTTATCAAGAGGGTTTAGTGAGTTGAATTGTAGCTCCCCAAAATTTGTCTCCTGAAAACCTTAGATGTAATTAAAGTTAGAATCCAGAAATGAGACCATCCTGGATTCTCAATAGGTTCTAATCCAGTGACAAACGTCCTTACAAAGAAAAGGAGGAGACAAAAGAAAGAAGTCAAGTGAAGTTGGAAGTAGAGATTGGATGCTATAAACCAAGAATTCATGAGCCACCAGAAACTGGAAGAGGCAAGGCAGATTCCCTGCTGGAGCCTTTGGAGGGGGCGTGGCTCTGCTGGACCTGGATTTCATTCTTCCAGTCTTGAGAACTGCAAGAAAATTAATTTCTGTTGTTTTAAACCAACTGGTTCGTGGTAATTTGTTGCAGCAGTTGCAGAAAACTAACTCAAACAGTTTCCTTCTCTGCCTGAATAGAAAATTAAATTTTGTAAAGTGTGTCAGCATGCACACTTTATAAAGTAGGGCAATAAGTAGAAATGATACCAAGTATTAATAAAGATCACTGAACAAAAGCACAGAAGTATGAAAACAAACTGAGCTGTTCTTGGAAAATGTAAGATTTTATACCCTAAACTTACTGCTTTAGAAAATTCTAGAAAACATTTTAGTCTTTAGAATAATGATGGAATCACATTTCATCTGCCCTCTGGAAATCTCAATGGTAAAATGGTGCTGGAGTAAGAGTAAATAAAGGTGTTATGATGTAATTATAAAAACAATTTAACCTATGAAATGGATCATCTAAAATGATTTTGGTGACCCGCTAAAGTCCTATCCCAGACTTAAAATGCTACTATAGTCTGTTAGAGTGAAACTAGGGGCAAGTTATATGTGAGATTTCTGTCATTCAAGTACACACAGAGAAAAAACAAAGCTATAAATACATTTGGAGAAAAATTTTCCATTTAAATTTAGCATAGCTGTCTCCACTGAAAATATCTTCAGGGACTTATTTTCCTTGTCACCAAATAGTACAGTCAGGTCTCCACAGACAATTCTATATGCATCAAAATGCAGGCAATAGATAAAAGAAATCAAAACATAACCAAACTTCTCACCTCATGGCTTGCACCATATGGTGAATCGTATGAAGTGATTTCTTCACAGAACGAAATAAATTCCTATTTTATTATCAAGGGAGTTTAAGAGCAGTTTACTTGAAACTGAAAGAAAAGAAGCAGAAAAGAAAAGAAAAAATGGCCAGCTAACCTCAGGGCTAGAAAGAAAAATTTAGATCTTGAATATTTTCTGATCTTCTTCAGAAATATCATAGTAAAAATCATAACAGAAGGTAACATACTAAACCCTAAACCAGGGAACTGTTTTGTTTCATAAAAGCAGCAAATACCTTTTAAAATTATATATAGAACTAAGTTTAACCATCTGAAATTGCTTCTCCATTTCCCATTGTAAAATTTGGAATTTCCCATTGTAAAAGTGGAAGTGGACATAGAGGGATCAAAACCGGACATGTGGCAGCCCAAAGCAAATAACTGAAAGGGTTTGAAAAATAATCATTCGCTTCATTTATATTACCCATCATAGCTCCTTCAAACTTTGCTCAGCTATCAGAGAACATTCCACACTTTTGTGCCTTCTAAGAATTCATCAGGAACAATGCTAGTGTTGTTACCTTACACAAAATGGCAGCCACTTCCACCTCTGTCATCAGACCCACCATTGTAACCAGCATGGCCAGAGGCCAGAGGCTACAGTGAAGCTCTCCTAAACCGTGATTCACCTCCAGAGCTAACAGTCATTGAAATAATCAGGGTCCCAAGGTCTTTATTCAATAGACGTTTATACGTGGTAACTGACTTCAGAGAATCGGTAACAGTGACCCTTCGTCAGATCCCACAAACTCCATAGAAATCCATATGAATAAAACTTACAAAAGCACATCTCTTGCATTCTTTCTCCTAATTTTCCATGATAATTTATACAAAAGCATTTATTACAATGTCTTCCAATGTAATGGGACTCTTACATTATTACCTCATGTACATGTGTGACTACATGACTGATGTGATCCCATAATATGTGTAATCAGGAAAATGAGAGATTGCAGTCTATTTATGTATGATCTGTCAAAATGTATAAATACATTCAATTTTCAAGTACAACTAACTAGAAAAAATAAATTTTTTTAAAAATTTGAATTTTTACTAATATTTCTAGTTTTCCATAAATCATATAATGTATTTAATGAGAAATGAATCCCATGATCTCAGTGTCCTTGTCTTTACTCAAATGTTTTCATGACCCTCATGAGAAATCTGGTATGCTCTTGTGCTATAATGCTATACCTGATCTCTCAGTCAATGGGTACTTTCAGATTTTTCTCATAACTTACATCTTGTTTATGATTCTCTCTGGAACCAACTCCAGTTTTGAGTTTGTTAGCAACCAACCAACTTTGTCTCTGGCTATTGTTTTGTTTTGTTTCTTTGGAGGACCTGCTATTTATTTGTTTATCTTTTTATCATTGTGGTAAAAACACTTAACATGTGGTCCACCCCCATCTTACCAAATCTTTAAGTGCATAGTTCAGTATTGTTAACTATAGGCATATCATTCTATGATCTGGATATGACTGAATGTATCCTCTGGGTAAGTGCTCACAAGTTGGGAGCTTGGTCCCCAGTTGGTGATGTTGGGAGGTGGCAGAACAAAGCAGGGTGTCATGGAAAATCACTATATGGGCCTTTCTCCCTCACACAGACTCCCCGACTCACCCTATGATCTCTCTCTCTCCTATGTGCTTCTTCCACAGTGGCGACATCCATGAGGCAGGGATGTAGCCATGATCATCCTTACCAAAGCCAACTCTATTCTGTTTGGAATTTCAGTCTCCAAACATGGCAATTAAAAATAAACATCTTTTTTTTATATGCACCCAGTCTCAGGTATTTCATTGTAGTAATAGAGGTACTATGTAGTACACAAAATCTGTAGAACTTATTCATCATGTTTAACTGTAACTCTGTACCTGTTAGAGCAACTTCCTCTTTCCCTCTCTTCCCCGTCTCTGGCAACCACCTTTCTACCTCTATTTATGTGAGTTGGACTATTTTAAATATCCTCTATAAGTAGAATCATTCAGGATCTGTTTTTTCCTTGATGAGGCATCTGTTCAGTTATTTTCTTACTTTTCAATTTTTTTGTAGTTTTAAGAATTCTTTTATTCTCTGAATATTTTGGATAACAGTCTTTATCAGCTAAGTTTTTGAAAATATGTTCTCCATTCTCTGGCTTAGTTTCTGATTCTCTTGACACTTATTCATTTTGTAATCAAACCCACACTCTGCATTTCTAACCTTACACAATCTATTATGCTGCCATGAATTATCCTTATACCAATCGTATTTAACTTTACCGACAATCATTTTCTGTTTCCTTTTGAATTCATACAGATCTCAATCTCTGAACAGAAACATCTGCTAAGTTGCAAAGAGGAGCAAAGTCGCATTTTCTTTGGGTACAAAGAAAATGAAAAGGGAGGAAATAGAAGAGACCTCTATCCATTTTGAGTTCCTAAAATCATGAAACTGAGAATATTTATGCTGAAAAAGACCTGTTGTACTCTTTATTACAGATCCATCAGATTTCCAAAAAAATAAATGTGTGTCTTTATAAATTTTGTATAATTCATAATACTATGCATAGTATCAAGCCATCAGTTCTCAAATGTGAGTTATTTCTTGATCACGGACACAAAGAATTTAAGGATGTTGTCAACAGAACACTAGTAGGACATTGGCTGCTAAGAAGAAATTACTTAAAAATATTTTGGAATAATATTTCAAAGGGGAAAAAAAAAGAAACCCACCTCCACCTAAGTATGCAAAGGTGAACAGAGGGAAATGTTTGTTTCATTACTTTGCTGAACCACAGTGAAATTTGAAAATCTATTCATAAATTACATCTCACTTAAAACCAAAGGACAATTTGTGCAGTTACAAACAGTGGTGCAAACATTGTGTATTCCTGTTGTCATTCTATGAGGAAAAAGCATCTTTTAGCAATAAGGCTCTCCTGACATTGCAAAAATACCTATGACCACGGGGGAGTACACTTGCACCAATAAAAATGGACAATAAGTGGCAGAGAACAAAAAAATAATTTCAATGGAGGTCTGAGTTTGAATATATCCACGTGGGGCAGGATTCTTGACACACAAACTTGAATGTGAAACAGAAACATGACATATTGTTCTCATGTTTTTTTTTTTTTAATTTTTAAAGACTGCATTTTGAGTCATTGTACACAAATGGGGTAAAACTTTTCATTTCTATGGTTGTGCACAATGTAGATTCATACCACTTGTGTAATAATACATGTACATAGGGTAATGAAGTCTGTCTCATTCCACCATCCTTCATACCCCCACCACTCCCCACTCTCATTTCCCTCTACGTAATCTAAAGTTCCTCCCTTCTTCTCTTACCCATCACATGCCCAACTCCATTATGTATCATCATTCACTTATCAGAGAGATCATTCAACCTTTGTTTTTTTGGGGATTGGCTAATCTCAGTTAGCATGACATTCTCCAACTGCATCCATTTACCTGCAAATGCCATAATTTTATTCTTCTTTATGGCTAAGTAATATTCCATTGTGTATATATACCACAGTTTCTTTATCCATTCATCTATTGAAGGGCATCTAGGTTGATTCCACAATCTAGCTATTGTGAATTGAGCAGCTATGAACATTGATGTGGCTGCATCACTGTAGTAATCTGATTTTAAGTCCTTTGGGTATAGGCCAAGGAATGAGATAGCTGGGTCAAATGGTGAGTCCATTCCAAGTTTTCTAAGGAATCTCCACACCACTTTCCAGAGTGGCTGCACTAATTTGCAACTCCACCAGCAATGTATGAGTGTGCTTTTTTCCCCACATGCTCGCCAACACCTGTTGTTGCCTGTATTCTTAATAAAAGATATTCTAATCGGGGTGAGATGAAATCTTAAGGTGGTTTTGATTTGCACTTCTCATATTACTAGAGATGTTGAACATTTTTTCATAAACCTGTTGATTGCTGGTAGATCTTCTTCTGTGAAGTGTCTGCTCATTTCCTGAGCCCATTTATTGATTGGGTTATTTATATTCTTGGCTTAAAGTTTTCTCCATTCTTTATAGATTCTTGAGATGAGTGCTCTATCTGAATTGTGTCTGACAAAGATTTTTTCCCATTCTGTAGGCTCTCTCTTCACATAGCTGATTGTTTTCTTTGCTGAGAAAAAGCTTTTTAGTTTGAATCAATCCCAATTATTGATTTCTGCATTTATTTCTTGTGCTTTGGGAGTCATATTACGGAAGTCTGGCCCTAAGCTGACATATGAAGATTTGGACCTACTTTTTCTTCTATTAGGTGCAGGGTCTCTGGTCTAATTTCAAGGTTCTTGATCTATTTTGAGCTGAGTTTTGTGCAGGGTGAGAGATAGGGGTTTAGTTTTATTTTGCTGCCTATGGATTTCCAGTTTTCCCAGCACCATTTGTTGAAGAAGCTTTATTTTCTCCATTGTATGTTTTTGGCACCTTTGTGTAGTATGAGAAAACTGTATTTATGTGGGTTTGTCTCTGTGTCCTCTATTCTGTACCACTGATCTACCTGCCTATTTTGGTGCCAATACCATGCTGTTTTTGTTACTATTGCTCTGTAGTATAGTTGAAGGTCTGGTATTGTGACACCCCCTGCTTCGCTCTTCTTGCTAAGGATTGCTTTAGCAATTCTGGGTCTCTTATTCCTCCAAATGAATTTCATGATTGCTTACCCTATTTCTATGAGTTCCATCATTGGGATTTTAATTGGAATTGCATTGAATTTGTATAGTGCTTTTGGTAGTATGGCCATTTTGACAATATTAATTCTGCCTATCCAAGAACATGGGAGATCTTTCCATCTTCTAAGATTTTCTTATTTTCTTTCTTTAGTGTTCTATAGTTCTCGTTGTAGAGGTCTTTCATCTCTTTTGTTAGTTTGATTCCCAAGTATTTTTTTTTTTGATACTATTGTGAATGGGGTACTTTTCCTAATTTCTCTTTCAGAGGATTCATCACTTATGAATAAAAATACATTAAATTTATGAGCATTGTTTTATATCCTGCTATGTTACTGAATTACTTTCTGAGTTTTGGAAGTTTTCCAGTGGAATTTTTTGGCTCCTCTAAATACAGAATCATGTCATCGGCAAATAGGGATAGTTTATATACCACAGTTTCTATATCCATTTGTCTATTGAAGGGCATCTAGGTTGGTTCCACAATCTAGCTATTGTGAATTGAGCTGCTATAAACATTGATGTTGCTGTGTCCCTGTAGTATGTTAATTTTAAGTCCTTTGTGTATAAACTGAGGAACAGGATAACTTGGTCAAAAGGGGGGTCCATTCCACGTTTTCTGGGGAATCACCATACTGCTTTCCAGAGTGGCTGCACCAATTTGCTATTCTACCAGCAATGTACAAGTGTGCCTTGTCCCCACATCCATGCCAACACATATTATTGCTTGTGTTCTTAATAATAGCCATTCTAATTGGAGTGAGATGAAATCTTAGAGTTGTTTTAATTTGCATTTATCTAATTACTAGAGATAGATACAATTAATAATGTAAAAAGAGAGCCAAAGGCTTGTGTAGGTCACAGTAATAACCAGAGTTGCCCATCAGAGATGGAAAGCTATTTCTAGCTCTTTTGTCTTCCCTTCCAATCACTACTCATTCTCTGCTCAGAATTTTCTACATTTACTATATTCAAATGCCATCTTAAGACCAATTTTCTCTTTTCTGTGTATTTCTCTTTACCTTCTTTCTCTTCTTTTTAGTTTATATAATAAATATCATTTTTTTACTTCATAACAAATGTATGAGCAGCTATTTTAAAACGAATAAATAATTTCAGCAAAAAACAAAGTAGTTTGACCCTACTAATCAATGTTTCCTCCTCCTCTGCAGAGTAAACTAATTTACCAGTTGTAAGACATTACAAAACTTATTTTTCTTTTCCCATGCACCATATATACATAAATAGCTGTAGGAAACAGATTAAGAGGTCGCATATTTTAACCACATAAGATATGTTCTGTAAAATTCTTCAACAGCATTTTAACATAAAAATGTGTTATGTCTTTCCAATTGAAAACACTGCATATAATTACATTAGGGAATGTAATCTACTTTATCTACCCTCATTTTACCAAACTTTTAGGTGGTTTAAAATTTTTTACCTTTAAAAACAACATTATATTTGTGCAACAAATTTACAGTTCTATATGTTTCATAGTATGAGTCTTAGTAGTCTGTAGAAAATAGAGTTTGAGACATAGAGCATATACAATTATAAAAATAAGGTACTAAAAACGATGTCCTCTGGATCTCTAATTGTACTCTTATCATAGTATATGAGAATGCTCATTCACTTACACTTTTCCTTGCTATGTGAGAAAATTTTAATCTTGATAAATTTGGTGAAAATTATTTACTAGTGCTATATTTTACATTCTCATTCGTACCGGAAAACTTGAGCATATTTTTAATTTTCCTAAATATTTGAATTTAAACTCCTTTAAACCTGTGTTCAAATCATTTGCTCTTCTTCATTGAGTTGTCTTTGATGGCTGAGGACATACTTAATACACTTCAATTCATAAATCCCAGTGTCAAAAGTCACTCATAGTGAAATGAAGTTAGGTCTATGAATGTGCCATATGAGGGGAGAATATACCTTACAAGACAGGGTTTCTTGGAGCATCTCAAAAAGTTTGTATATTGAAATCCTAACCCTCAATATGATGGTATAGGAAATTAGGCCTTTGGAAAGTGAGTGCATCGTGAAGGCAAAGCCCTCATGACAGGGATTAATTTTTTCTTATGCTCTGATTCAAGTATAGACATTCACTTGAGGATGGTTAATTAGACAGAAAATTATCAAAGACGTCTTTGTGTATCAAAAACATTTTCATATCAATAATTTTTAAGATCTTCCCAGGATACCATTCTTGTCTTTAAAATAGAGGTAAAGAGAGTAGCATAAGGTATTGAAAGTTTACACAAATACAGAAATGGTGAAGTGGATATGAGTGTCAGCATAGGTTAATTAAGATAGGAGAGAGTAATGGAGAGATTAACTTCAAAATAAGCATAGTAGGACCTGACTATTTACCAAGTATTACTTTTAGAATTAATACACCTGGATGCCCTTCAACAGATGAATGGATAAAGAAACTGTGGTAGATATACACAATGGAATATTACTCAGCCATAAAGAAGAATAATATTATGGGCATTTGCAGATACATGGATGGAATTAGAGAATATCATACTAAGTGAAATAAGCCAAATCCAAAAAACCAAAAGCCAGATGTTTTCCCTGGTAAGTGGATGATGATGCATAATGCAGGGGGGGAGGGGGGTAAAGAGAAGAATGGAGGAATTTAGATTATGTAAAGGGAAATGATACAGGGGTGTGGATGGGGGTATGAAAGATGGTGGAATGAAACAGACATCATTACCCTATGTACACGTATGATTACATGAATGGCATGAATATACATCGTGTCCAACCATAGAAATGAAAATCTGTACCCAATTTGTGTACAATGAATCAAAATGCAGTCTGTAAAAATAAATAAATAAATAAATAAATAAATAAATAAATAAATACATAAATCATTAAAAAAATTGAAAAAGAATTAATACAAAAATAAAGGATAGGGAAGAATAGAATTACTTTAGATTAGGTAGAGGGAAGTGAAGAGAGGGGATTAGGTATGGGGTTAGGAAGGATCGTAAAGTGAAACAGACCTTATTACCTCATGTACATATATGACTGCATGACCAATGTGATCCTACAATGTGCACAATCAGAAAAATGCGAAATTACACTTCATTTATTTATTATCTCTCAAAATGTATAAATGCATTCTACTGTCATGTACAACTTATTAGAACAAATAAAAATTTAAAAAATAAAGCACAAGGAAAATATATACATGGAAATAGCTTATAAAATATTTCCCTTAACATATCTTCTCCTGTTTTATCATGTTATTATAGAGATGATTCAAAATCCCCATTCCATTCTCTTCCTTTTGTTCCTGCTTTTACTGTTAATCCTTATATGACTTGAATCTTTCAAGAATATACATTGTGTTCTCTGAGGTATGCATGTGACTTTCACCTTAAAGTATATTTTTTACTGTCACTAATTCATTTTCTTCTGGCCACTGTGTTGTTAAATGCCATCAATCTTGCTGCACACAGGAATGATAGATAAAAACTGTAATTTACTTTTGTGTTCATGAAAATGTCTTGGGACTTGATATAGGTGGTGATTGCAAAATACTGGCAATGCACTAAATGGCACTTAATTGTACCCATTAAAATGGTTAATTTTATGAGAATTTCACCTGAATTAAAAGGACATAAAAGAATACTTTAGAAACTTAGAAGTCAATCAGAGGTCCTTGATAGGAAGTTGACGGGAAGTGAAAAATAATTGGGCTAAAAGCATAATATATAAATCTAAAATACATGCAGCAAATATTTGAGAAAATATTTGTTTTGAATTTAATGGACAGGAATTATTATTCTGAAGAGTAGAGAATGACCCCTCTGGGAGCTAGGCTGTTAGGGGTTCTGAGATTTAAGCTGAAGCAGCAGCCTGAAAAACATACCTTGAGTCACGTCATGAGCAGATTAAGTTATATGCTTATCACAGTCTAAGTTCAAATGTGTTAACACCAGTTTTAACTCCAGTTTGATCACATCTAAATCCAACTCTAAATCCACAGACAAATGCTTCTAAAAGTGACACCATGGAGACTAGACCTTTCATAGAAGAGCCCCTGGATGCTCAGCAGCATTCTGACTTTCAAACACAGACTGGTTCCTGCCAGTGCTATCTGGGGGATCAGCTCCCGCACCCCATACTTTATAAATAACACCACTTCCAAGTAATTTTTTGTGCTTTATTTTTGTATTAATTGTAAAAGTAACACTTTCCACATAGTGAAGTACTATTATGCTTATTTTCAAGTTAATCTGCCTATTACTCTCTCCTACCTTAATTAACCTGCGCTGACACTGGTATTGACCTGATCATTTCTGTATTTGTATAAAGTCATAAGACCTTATGCTACTTTCTTCACCTCCTTATTTATTTTAAAGACAAGAATGGTATCTTGTATTGGTCTCAAAAACTATTCACATGAAAATGTTTTTGATCCAAAAGATGTCTGATTACTTTCTCTCTTATTAACCATCCTCAGGAACAAATCTATAAAGCTGAATCAGAGCATAACAAAAGATTGACTATGTAATGAGACCCCATTAAAGAGGAAGGACTTAGCAAAAAAATAGCCACAGTGGTAGATGACGGCTAAAGTGATGAGAGAGGAGAGGCAGGGTGGGAGTGGCAAGAACTCTAGGGGATTCAGACAGGATGACTTCTGAGTCGGGCAAGAGAGGAACTTGCCCAACACAGAGGAGACCATGGACTATGAACTTGATTCCTTATACTGTTTGAAGGAAAAACATAGCTAAAGTTTTTTTTGTTTTGTTTTGTTTTTTGGTTTTTTGCTATTTATGTTTTGCTTTGTTTCAGTGATGATGTTATAACTAATATTTTCAACACTGGGACCTGAGAGTTCAGGATTCATAGACATTGCATACTGTTCTGGTTTGAATCTGGAATGTCCCCCAAAGACCATGTGATACACGATTGGTCAGTCTGTGGAATTATCAGGAGTTGATGAACCTCTATAAAGTGGGGCCTACTGGAGGGAAGTTAGGTTGTGTCTTGCTTCCTGAGCACCCTGAGGTGAGCAGCTTTGCTGCACCAGGCCCTCCCCACCATGATATTCTGCCTCAACCAAAAGCAACGGATCCAGCTGAATATGATTGAAAAAAAAAATTCTGAAATCATGAGTCAAAATAAACATTCCCTGCTCTTAAATGATCTCAGTTATTTTGCACAGTGATGGAAAACTGATTAACACACATTCCCGCTACTGTTAGCTTGCCTTTTTTCAGTTCACATTCGTTTGTTTTACATAACATGGACGTATTTCCTATGTCAATACAAAGGACAATAACTTATTTTCAATGAATGCATAATATTGAAAAAATACTGAAGCACCATAGTGCTTGCCTGCAATCTTTCATTGGCTCATTAGATAGGTCAGATCTCTGATGTCCAGTGTTTGAGAAAGTTTCCCAGATTGCTGAAAGGAATTTGAAATACCACAAAATTTTTGGAGAGAAAGCTGAAAATTTCTATCATGTAGATACAAAGTCACCAGACAATACATAGGAGGAAACACGGCCCTGTGTTGCTTCTATAGTGAGTAACTTGCGATAAGAGACATTTGTCTACTGAATGGAGATTAAATGCCATGTTACATTTTTAGGTGTTTCTTTTCTGGGCATATATGAAACAATGCCATATGTTTCATTCCTATGATTTGTAAGGTCAAGGACAGCATCTGTTCCATTTTTACTATGGATGACTAAATTCCACCCTCAGCACAGGAGTTGGTTTAATTAATATTATTTGAAAATAATGATAATTAAGCTCATAGAACCTTTCCTTCATCTGCTAGTGATTTTGTCTCCCTAACTGTGGATGAAGGGAATTATGATGTTTTCATGTTTTTTCTGAAGCAATGATTTACTGCAACTTAGCATGAAAACATTAGAGTTGCAAGAGATGTTTCATGTAAACCAAGTTCTCCTTCTACTCTTGCAACCTGTAAAAGTCAGACAGCTAGAAATGTTAGTTATCACCAGCTGTGGTGGTGCACACCTGTAATCCCAGCAGCTCAGGAGGCTGGGGCAGGAGGATTGCGAGTTCAAGACCAGCCTCAGCAGTTTAGCAAGGCTCTAAGCAACTCAATGAGACCTTGTCTCTAAATAAAATGTAAAAATGGGCTGTAAATATGGCTCAGTGGTTAAGAGACCCTGGGTTCAATCCCTAATAACCAAAGGAGAAAGAAAAAAAAAATAAGTTAGATATTTTGTTGTATGTTGATTTCATAAGAAGAATGGAATGATTCTGTTTTAAGTCTTAGCCATGTATTTTTTCATGGATGTTGTGACTTCTGCTTATCGTTCTGCCCTTTGTATTCCATTCTTACACATGGTCCATGCCCTCAACACTGACTGCTGCCTTTCTCCCCTCTCAGTGAATCCTATTTCCGTAGAGCTCATGGGTAATCCCTCTCCTCTTCCATTCTGCTCCTTTTTAGGTGCTTTTATGTATTTTTTTCCAAATAACTTGTGTTTTTATGTGGGCTATATAGATAGTTTTGTTTGGATAGAGGTTACAAATCCTACTATACTGAAGGAACTAAAGATAAAGACAAGCAGAGGGATCTTGATCTAATTATTTTTGACCCTTTTGCCTTCTCAACCACGAGCTTCCAGGGGATAAGCAAAAGCTACTACAGATGAGTAGAGAGAGAAACAGTGCTGTCGCATTGAACAACTGTCTTCTCAGATTAAAGGACCCATGTCTGTGTTGCCATCAGGGTCTCAGCTGAGGAGAGCACAGTTCGGCAGTAAAGCCAACGTTGCTCATGTTGGCCATTTATTCACTGATGAACTCACTCGTTCAGTGAGCCATTTAACAAACAGAACTGTATTATCATACTCTTTACCCTCTGTCCATAAGGAGTGCATCATGTCACAAGAGAAATAGGCATGCACATATAATGAGAGGGGAAGGGAAGGGAAGGGAAGGGAAGGGAAGGGAAGGGAAGGGAAGGGAAGGGAAGGGAAGAGAAGATCAATTAACATTGGGTCAGGAGATCAATTAATATAATAGGCTTATGATCAAGATCCTGTGGGAGCAGAGAAGTCAAACTCAGGGACAATTATGCCACAGAAGAGCATCAGGTCCTCATAATGAGAGGGATTTCTCAAGTAAAGGAAGAGAAGGATAAATGAAGCCAGAATTAAAGACAGGCAGTTCGTGTCGATAAATCATCAACTGGATGAAGAAAATGGAGCCAGTTTTGATCCAGGAAGTTGGAGACCATCCCTGGGAGATGGGAATGTTAATGTCTCCAGAGAGCTTTGATTATCAAGGTTACCTGCCTATGCTACCCTCCCAAAAGGTTGCAGACAGGGAGTTGTTAAATTAATGCCCCCTGGGCTGCTTCCTGTCTGGATCACTCCATTTGGTCCTTCTCCCCGCCCATCTTCTTCTCACCTTTGGGCCATCCCACCAGCATCTCCTGGGAAGGAGAGAGATAAGCGGGGAGAGGGCAGAGGAACAAAGACAGTCTAAAATGTATAAAAGGGGCAGGATGCTGTCACTTCTTGGGATGCCAGAACATCAGCTATGGCCCCCTTCTCCTTCCAGGGAGTAGTCTGTTACCACTTTTAAATAAAACCTGCTTTCTATGTGTTATGGTTTGGCTGTGAGGTGTCCCCCCGAAGCTCACATGTGAGACATCCAAGAAAGTTAAGAGGAGAAATGATTGGATTTTAAGAGTCTTAACCCCATCAGTGAATTAATCCCTATTGGGATTAATTGAAGTGGTAGGGTGTGGCTGGAGGAGGTGGGAATTGAGGCGTGGCTATGGGGTATATATTTTGAATCTGGAGAGTGGATTCTCTCTTTCTGCTTCCTGATGATGCAGGCTACTTCCACCATGATGTTCTGCTTCACCTTGAGCTCCAAGGAATGATGCCGGCCTTCTATGGACTAAGTCCTCTGAAACTGAGAGCCCTCAAATAAACCTTCCTCCTCTATAATTGCACTGGTCAGATCTTTTAGTCACAGCAGCAAAATAGCTGACTACAACACCACCCTTGCCTCTACACTTCTCTAACGTTCAAACATCAACATTTAAGGAAGCAGACCTTGTCACTGATAACCAGTGGTATCATAAGCATCTGTTCAAAAATAACATTGCCATTCAATGTATCACTTCTGCATTAACTTTGTTAGGACAGACTTGGAACAGCTGGCGACATAGGCTCAGGTGTGACCCATTTGTGTTGAGGGCACAGACGGTGGAAGATGGGCAGAGACTGAGAAGGAGCAGATGAAGGCTCTGGAGTGTGTGGAGTCAGCTGGCTGAGCCTCCCTGGAGATGTGTGGACTCATCATAGTCAGACACCCCCATCCTTGATTCTCTCCACCTTTGTTCACTACAAGGAACACTGCTTCACACTAATGTCCCACATAATCCCAAGCCAGAAGAGCACTTTGCAAGGTCAGAGGAAGGTGCAGGGCAAGAAAAGTTACAGGAAACTTGTTTGATTGATCCCTTCTGTACCATAACTTCCCCTCATGGAAAATGGAGAGAAAATTTGGATTTTGCTTTGGTCTCAAAGCAGACAGTAGAATTCATGTTGAATTTCTGGCTTAACAAAGATCTCTGCATTTCATGCTAGAGAAATCACTCAATGTATCTCAAAACCCCATTAGGTTTATTTAATGAGCTTATCTTCCATGATTACCATTAACAGAAATTCACAAGTTCTGCTGTTACCCTCAGAGTAGAGAGGTGACAGGCAAACCTCAATGAATGAACGGGTAGACTTTCTCATTAGCTCACTGGGTGAGAATTTGGTTTCAGCATTTACTCAATATAAAACATTAAAATATTATCTCTGGTGTATCTTAAGAAGACTGATTCATATCTTCTAAAGTGTGTGAGGAAAATATTCTGTGAGAAGTTTATCCTTTTGGTGGAATCTCATAGAAGCTCCTACAATTCTAACACCTCTCTCTCTCTCTCCATATATATATGGAGATATATATATATATATATATATATATATAAAATGTCTTATACTTAAATATACTAATATTTAAGTATTAGTATACTTAAAGGCTATATGGATGTTCTGAATAACAAAATACAAGAACACTCCGGAAGATAACAACCCATCTATAATTACTCCAAGAAAATAAATCAAAGAACATAGTTTATTTGATAATGAGAATCACTAAAATTATTTAAAGGTCCATACTAGATAAAATGAAAGCTAAAGAAAGCTAGGGCCCCATGTACTTACATCCTTCAGCCCTCCAAACTTCTAGAGATAATGCAGAGCTTTCTTCAGTCAAATAATTATTTCTGTTGCAGTTTATGACTCTGACCTCAACTTGGATGTGCTCTCCTGAGTGCCTGTGAATCATGGCCATTCTTGCCCCCTGTGGGTCTGTGTCTGCTGGTTCTGCTTCCCGTCTCACTGCTGCAGTGTGCTTTTCTGAATGACGAGTTACACGGCTGACATATGTTTGTTTCCCTAGTACTTAGAACAAACATTCTGTGTAGGTTCTTAGCTTTTCATTTAATCACATTTTTATGGAGTACAGTTTGCCATCTGACTAGCAGTAAAGAAATATGGTCTTCCCTAACTGTTCTGCCACAAACCACGGCTCAGCCTTGCAAAGAACATTCACATTGTTCTATCTACATTGACTTGTAGGAAGAGGTCTTCATAAAGAAGGCGTTGTACAAAGAGGGCTTTGAGGAAATGACATTTAAGGCCATCTCAAAGTTTATTTTAGGAAATTCATTTTGTGTTTCTTAGCATCTTTTGAGAATTTGAAGGCCAATATCTTATCTCTTTGAAATTACTTTTCTGCAAAATTCTTGCAAGTCAGCTTGTTAGATCATTTCTGCTTTGGAGTGCCTTAAATCTTACAAAAACATAAGAATGATGGAATGAACATCTCTATGTGGATGTACTTCAAACAACAGTCCTCTGGAGAAATGGGTGGAATAGCCTTAAACTAAGTTGGTCTGGCTTCACAAAGGCTGTTGAAGTTGAAGTTGAAGTTGCCTGTTTGGCTTTGATTGATTTTCATTCACATTAGTTTACTTACAGGCTAGCCTTGGGTCCTCTTTGAGGCATCTTCTATTTGTACCTTGGAGTGACTTTTTGCTGCCGCTAGCCAAAGATGGTATCACAGGTCTCAGATCGGGGAGTAGGACTTTTAGATTCTCAAAAGGCCGCATGGGTCCAAAGGGCTCCAGAAGGGCAGGAAGTCACAGCTCATTCATAGGGAGGGGAAGATGAAAGGAGAATCCCACTGAGGTACACCAGGGAGAAAACCAGCCTGGACCTACGTCCTTGTGCTGTGTATGCAGTGCTTTCTTTGATGAAGTGTCTAACTCTGAAGCATGTTTTAGAAAAAAAGAGAGATTTCTGTTTTTAGGAATAAAATCTCAGGAAAAGGGAGAAAAATAAAAATAATGGTGAAAAGAAATTTCTTTTCTGAACTTATTTTACGTGGGCTCCAAGAGTATTTTTCCAATTATCTTTTAACAAGAATATTAATAAGCAAGAGGTCACAGCTGATTGTAATATTTAATACACAGGTTACCATGAAATTTATATTTTTACATGATAATTTGAAACATGTCTGTTTTTGTTGTTTTGTTTTATTTAGATTACTGGTATGTCATTGGGAGAAAATAGAGAGAGAGAACAGTAATAGAGAATGATAATGTCAGGATGAGATATTAAAATGTTGTAATACTTTAACTGATATTAATTCCACTTCCATTTGAAAATACTACTTCCTTACTCAAGAGGAGGAATATGTGTGATTCACAAGCAGTAAAAATATTATTTTACTGTAATGGTTTTACTGCTATATAACTTAAGTTACATTAGAATAACTGAAAACCTAGCAAATTATCACCATTTATAAGCAGTTAACATTATATTTTCTGTTTAAAATTGAAATTTTTATTGTTGTTTGTTTTCAAAAGAAAAGTGGATATCCTAATTTGTAGAAAATGGGTCTACAGATCAAAATTTTATTTTATATCTTAATAAAGTATTATAAGAAGGTCTTAAGTTTATTCCATCTATAATGGAATGCAAGAGCCTGATCAACATTTTTGAAATTGAGAGTAAAAATAAATTGTCATATCTCTGATCTTATGCTGGGAAAAATTCTCAAATGCTGAATAATGTTTTTATTTCTATAAAATTCACTTTTGCCAGGAAACTTCACCATTATGTTTAATTTTAATTTGAAAACACTATGACAAAATACCTGAGAAATATAGGAATTATAAGAAAAATTAATCACAAAATATAACAGTAGAAGGTCACACTCCGCTTTACAGTTGACATTCTGATGTTTTTATTTCCTCAATTAAGAAGCTCTCAGGTGGAATTCAGAAGAAATTAGAGGACGATGAATGATATCACATGCATGAAAAGTGAGATGCTATGTGCACCATCTACACACTGTGTTTACATGTATTATTTTGTGAAGTGAAAAACCAAAATAAATCCAACTAATTCTAAGTATAAAAATTTAAGATCTTATCACTCTATATATGCTTTTCAGATCTGGATATTTAGAACTCAAGAAAAGGAAATGCTTAAGAGTACCAGTTGCTATAGCAATTCTTCTACACTCCATGAATTCCAATAAAAGCAGGAGACAAAGAAAGAATAATAAAACCTGCCAACTTAAATCAGAGGTTGATGTCTCTCAAAGGTTGGAAAAGATTGAGGATTACATTAAATCTGTTGCAAAACATTATACCAAAGTAGTCATCCTGCAAAGAAAAACGACTTCTTCTGCACATCTACTGGAAGTCGGGCATTGTGCTATATGCTGAGTGTGATATCCAGTGACTAAGATGACAGTCCGATCAGGTATTATTATTAACTTTTTTGTTCTTGGAAGAGGAAACAGGTTTATGAAGATTAAGAAGCTTTCTGAGGAATGCATAACAATAAGTGAAAATGTTGGGATTGAACACCAGTCAGTGTGACCCAGAAGATTGTCCCCTTAACAAAGAAATGGGGTGCCTATCTTTCATATGCAGGAAAGTGTTAAATACTGCACACCAGCCCTCCTGGACTCAGGGTAGTCTAATACTAGGAGCTTAATGGGGTCAGGTTCTTCTATGAGCCCCCCACCCAAGTCCCCTCACCCACTCTTTGTCTTGACTCTTTCTAAGAGCCTCCAAGACATGGATGACTTCAGTGTGTAGCTGAGCTCAGAAAGGTTCTGTCCCTTTTTTTCTTACAACCTAAAAACAGACAACTACTGATGCCCTAAGTATTTAAAGAGGCCAAGAATTTTAGAAAAAAGACATATTTTCCCAACAGTGTTAAAAATGATCAGCCTGGCCAATAGTTATTAGATAAATAGGATAATAAATAGTTTTCAGTTTTAATGCCTGCAGGAATTTTAACAGTGGTCCACTTTACCTTTTGAACATAGCCCTATTGCTTATTTTAAAAGGGACATATACTTCTTCTCCCTCTCCCCTCCCCTAACCTGGAGGCAGGGAACAAGATTACCTTGAGTTACCATCTCCATAGAAAGGAGATGTCACCAGAAGATCTAAGTGACTGTCTCCCAAGTTAGCAAGTGAATTTCAACCCACCACCAGGGTGCATTGGAGACCCCCTTCCAGGGCACACCTGGAATGTAGCCTTTGAATAGCTTCTTCAAAAGCCTTCTGCTTTCCAGATGGGAAGAACCACAGACTCTGGGACTGGAGTGCCCTGTGTATCTCTTTTGCTAGCAAAGCAATAAACCTTTTTTTTTTTTTCCTTTTTCTCAAAATCATGTCCTCATCATTAAATTGTCATGAATTGGCATTAGGGACAGAGACTGAGCTTTTAATAATTTTGAATAAAATTAGTTAGGGTTCTTGCAGTTCTTAGCAGACCTTCAATGGTTTTGGTAAAGAATTTGGGTAAAAATTAGTGTTAAACTGAGCCATGTCGATAAAAATAAAAGCCTAATGAACCAAATACTGCACCCTGAGTTTTCTATTTAAGTCAGGTTTTAATGTTACATATCATAAGTTTTTAATAGATTTTTTAGCTGTAGTTTGATACAATATCTTTATTTTTTTAATATCTTTATTTTATATATTATTTTATGTGGTGCTGAGAATCGAACCTGGTGCCTCACACTTGCTAGGCTAGTGCTCTACCATTGAGCCACAACCCCAGCCCATGTCATAAGTTTTTAATGTAATATACCCTGCCAAATTGTCGGTTAGAAAATTGCATGATGGGGTTTGATTAAATAATTTTGTAATTATGCAAGAAGCATAACTAAAGAAAAAGAATGACCAGTTTTGGCTTTTTGATTCTGAGGGAGAAAGGTGGGAGAGGCTGATGATAAAGGCCACCAGAATGGGGAGGAGGATGAAGAGAGGAATGGGGAACCTTGTAGAAGGTAGGTTGCATTTTAAGCGGGATGTTAGCAGAGACGCCCAAGGCAGTGCCATGGACCAGAAAAAGTGACAGTAACTAGCTATGAGAATTTTTGAGAAAAGGCAGCTACAAATAACGTGGTTGCCTAAGAATTATTTTTAAATTTCCTCAAATGCAACATTTCTATTTCATTGTGCCAAAATCAAAACCCTAGTGATCTAAAAATTTCCCTGATTTCTAACCAGCTACCCAGATCCTTGCAGCTAGGACTGAAAATGAATCTCAGGGACATCCTTTCACCTATTTGTTGACTCATCTCTTAATACACAATGGTTGGCATTCATGTCCTTGTGAGTGTGTATGTGTTTGGTGGGAGCTTTGTATCATCGATCTCCCTCTCTGCTTTCTCTTCCAGCCTTGGATTATAGGCATGGCTTCCAAGTGACCAAGACCCAGACAACTCAAAGTACCCTTTGCTTTTCTCAGATCTGGAATCCAAGTATACAAGAGAAGTCCCTGAGAGTTTTAAGTGGAGATGTTGCCTCCACAGACGGCAGGGAAATTATCAATTTCGTGCTAATTTTAAGTTTTGAGGTTTTGGGTTTAAAAAAAAAAAAAAAAAAAAAAAACTCCTTATATTTTTGTTCAAGTACCATCAAATACATTAAAGTGCCAATATTTTAAAAGTACATTTTGATGAGTTTCAACAACATACAAATTTTATCAGATATAAAACAAAAAAATAAATATTTCCCTAATCCTAGTGTTTTCTCAAGTCCCTGGTCAGAATATTCCATTCCATGACCTTTTTCTTTTATATATTCCCACAGACTGGTTTTGCATTTCCTGAATTTCAAATAAGCAGAATTATGTAGTGTTTTAGTCAGGTATTTTTTGGTTGTTTGTTTTTGTTGCTGGGACCAAAAGTCCTGACAAAAACAAGGAAGAAAAGTTTATATTGGTGCCCGCAGTTTCAGAGGTCTTAGTCTATAAATGGCCGACTCCACTGCTCTGGGCTGAAGGGGAAGCAGAACATCATCACAAAAGAGTGAGGCAGGGGACCATGGCTCAGGACATGGCGCCAGGAAACTGAGTGAGAGAGCTCTGCTCACCATGACAAAGTAAGTACCCCAAAGGCGCACTCTCCAAAGACCCCCTCCCCCAGCCTCACCCTACCTGCCTACCGTAACCACTCAGTTCATCTTTATCAGGGGATTAATTCACTGATTGGATCAAGACTCTCATAACCCAATCATTTTACCTCTAAACCTTCTTGCGTTTTCTCACTCAAGAGGTGTTGGGACACCTCATATGGAAACAATAATACATAGTGTAGTTTTCTTTGTATCTGGTTTATTATATCCCCTGTACACTTTGTGTGTGTGTGTTTGTGTGTGTTTAATTTTTACAGACTTCATTTTGATTCATTGTACACATATGGGGTACAAAATTTCATTTCTATGGTTGTGCATGATGTACATTCATATCATTCTTGTTAATCATACATGTACATAGGTTAATAATGACTGTCTCATTCCATCATTTTTCATACCCCCACCGCCCCCCCTCATTTCCCTCTAGTAATCTAAAGTTCCTCCATTCTTCTCTCACCCCCCACCCCACCCCCAACCTGATTCTATATCATTATCCACTTATCAGGGAAAACATCCTGTCTTTGTTTTTGGAGGATTGGCTTATTTCACTGGTGGAGTTGCAAATTGGTACAACCACTCTGGAAACAGTGTGGAGATTCCTCAGAAAACTTGGAATGGACTCACCTTTTGACCCAGTTATCCTACTCCTTGGTTTATACCCAAAGGACTTAAAATTAGCATACGGCAGTAACACAGTCACATCAATGTTTATAGCGGCTCAATTCACAACAGCTAGACTGTGGAACCAACCTAGATGCCCTTCAACAGATGAATGGATAAAGAAGCTGTGGTATATATATACAATAGAATACTACTCAGTCCTAAAGAAGAATAATTATGGCATTTGCAAATAAATGGATGGATTTGGAGATTATCATGCTAAGTGGAATAAGCCAATCCCAAAAATCTTTTTGTGTTTTTTAAATTAGTGCATTATAGTTATACATCATAGTGGGATTCATTTTGATATAATCATTCAAGCATGGAATATAATTTGTTCCACTTCAGTCCCTGGTACTTCCTCTTTCCCTCTTCTTCCTCCTTCTTCTAATTCCCTTTCTCTACTCTACTGGTCTTCCTTCTATTCATTTATACTTTTTATAAACATAAGGATGAAAGTTCACTGGGGTATATTCACTGATGTACGTAGCATAATTTGGTCAACTTCATTCCATCATTTCTCTTTTTCCTTCCCTTTTCTCTCCCCCTCGATTCTCTTCCTGTGCTCCCCTGATCTTTCTTCAGTTCTCTTGGAATTCCCCTCCCCTTTTCTCCCTTATTTTGCTGTAGCTTCTGCATATGAAAGAGAACATCTGACCTTCAACTGTCTGTGTCTAGATGGCATCCAGTTCCATCTATTTCCTAGCCGTGGCCATAATCTCATTCTTCTTTGTGGCTGAATAAATGTCCATTGTGTATATGTACCACATTTTCTTCATCCATCCATTAACAGACACGTGTACTGGTTCTATAACTTGGATATTGTGAGTTGTAATGCTATAAATATTGATGAGCCTGTATCACTAGAGTATGTTGATTTCAGTTCTTGCAAGATAACTAGGTCATTTGGTGGTTCCATTCTTTTGTTGTTGTTGTTGTTGTTGTTGTTGTTGTTGTTCGAGGAATCTCCATAATGTCCTAATTGGCAGTCCCACCAACAATGTGTAAATGCACCCTTTCCCCCACATCCTCACCAGCATTCAGTATTTTTATCCTTGATGATTGTCATTCTAATGTCCTGCTCCATTCTAAGGGCATTCTAATGGAGCAAGATGAATTTTCAATGTAGTTTTGAGTTGCATTTCCATGATTGCTAGCAGCGTTGAATATTTCTCATTTTTTGTTGGCTATTTGTATTTCTTCATTTGAGAGGTCTGTAATTCTTTGCCCATTTATTTATGTGTTTTTGTCTTTTTTGTTTGTTTGATTTTTGGTATTTTGCTTAATGGTGTAGCAATAGAAGCAAAAAATCATAGGATCTATTGATGTTGTACATAATCCCCATTATAAACCACAGTGGGAATTCTATGTCATTGCATATACAACAACCACAGCAAGAGCCATATTCACAGCTCCCACACACATTTTTGTAGTAACTGAAATACATGGTGTTGGGAAATGAGAATTCAGCTACATAATAAAGGAAATTTCCTGGAGTTTAAGTATCAAGTACTGCCTTGGGATGTTTCCCTATACTCAGAGGTCTGCAAAGTGCATTTCACTCAGACAATGCTTTCTTGTTTCCACAGAAACTCATATTTAATAAAGGTTATTGTTGTTTTATTTATGTCCTAAAAGTCCCTCTTATTTTATAAACCTTAGTCCTATTCCTGCAAATCAACCATAAACTTGAAGTAGTTTATATGCTCAGTACACATGTTCCTGGGAACTGCTCTCCAAATATATATTCCACCACTATCATGATACTAAATTACACCTTGCCTTTCTCTTCCCTAATCTATAATTACATCTTGTTCTGAAGTTTGAGCTATGTTAAATTTATTACTGTATCTCCTAAACCAAAAGCTGGCTGTTTGCCTCTTTATTTTATACTCCCAGCTGATTTAAAGCCAATTTATTTTGAAAATAATCAGTACCAGATCTTCAGTCTTCCATGTGAAATCCTCACACTGTTCTACCACCCCACTCTTTTCTTCAAATAAACATTCCTCAAATCCAGCACATTTTCAATACTTTCAATTCCTCAGTAGGGCTCTCATTTCATTTCCATCATCTCATATTTCAGAAGACCTTTGTATACCTTATAGTTTTCAGATTCCATGATTTATGTGTTGGTATTGACATCTTTTTGGATAGGAACATAAGAACTTATACTCACCCCTCCTGACTCCCAATAACATAAATATTATTTCTTCAGAATCACATAGGATGAGTTTTTCACAAGTGAACTCTGAAGATTGTCTTTTGGCTCTTCCTGTCCAATTCTATCATACTAAAACACGGTCCTGGGAACCCTAATCTCAATACCTCTCCACACTGCTTCCTCTTCCAGAAGTAACATAACTTTATATGGAATAGATACCATAGTGTTTCCTTTTGCATCTGTTGGTGAGACCCTCATTTTCATTAATATTTCAACCACTTGAAAGAAAGAATGCAATCAACTCACTTAGAAGCACACAGTACATTTAATTTCTTATAAAAGCTATCAGATATTAGCCCAAGAAATCTCTAGGAATCAGAGAGAAGGCAGAAGCAGAGAATGTCAAAATTTTAAAGGTTGTTTTTGGGGAGATTTAAAACAATTTCTAAACAATTTAAATCTAGAATTAGTGGATTAGGATTTAATCTCCCCAAAAAAGATAAATTCACACTACAAAATATCCAGTATGAGAAAACAGAAGTTTCTCTTTGTCCCATTTTATTTATTTAGGCAAACATCACTATGCTTCAAGTTGACACAGTTTTTCTTTAATTGCTACAAACGGCTGAGTAAACAGAAAATTAACTCTTAGGACTAATCCCAAATAGGCATGGACCTTAGTATGGACTTAGTAAGGACCTTAGTTTCATTTGGAGTCTTTGGTATGTGAGGATAGCAGGCTAAAATGCTGAATACTTGGTTGGAATTTGACATCAATGAATAACTTATTTAGTGGAAGTAGGTGGAAGTGTATCCCATATAGTGCTTGGGATATACTGACACTAGCACATCAATCTCTTTTCACCTGACTTTGAAATTTAACCAGGTGTTGGTGTTTTTATTTGCTAAATCTAGAAACACAGTATGTCAGTAAAAACTTGAAATATCATGAGTATATATAGCCATGTTTTTCATATGAATGTTAGTGCTTCGTGCTCTGAGGGAACAGAGGTAAACCACTCAGTATTTTTAGCTTGGAACAGTTAAGTTCACTTCGATGTGTCTTGTACATCTATTCTGAGAGATCCATGGAAAGGAAATGATCTCCTTAGTGAGTCTTCAGCCTCTGCTCACAGTCTTTATTGGGACAACCACAATCAGGCCACTTCTTAGCCATGACCACAGGCTAATGACACTTGTGTTCTGAAGCTTTGTTTTAAAGCATTTACACGGCATTTATAAACCCTTTTACAAAGCATCATGCTTACAAATAATATTTACTGCTTCATAGGGGCCACATTTGGATTACTACTTTATGTCTAGTCCAAATAAAATACTTCATGTGTAGCATGCCATGCTTTTAAAAATACCCATTTTAAGGCAAATGGCAAATACGGACATGAAGTTACATGTGCTTGAAAGATATGAGTTGTTGATTATATTGCCAGTCTTTGTATATCTTCTCAAATACAAATAAAAGTAACACATCAACCCCTGTAGCTTTGTGTGACTCCATGATTTTAAAATAATGGAAAATTGGAACTATTTTTTTCAGAAAAATTAAGTTAGAAGGAAATGTACTCACAAGCACAGCTTTTGAAAAGACTAGAAGCAAAAATAATAAAATTACAGTAGTGAGTTTTCTCTGGTTAGTATAAATTATGGCTTATTTTAATTATCTCTTTAAATGTTCTGAGTTCATAAATGAAATATAATAAAAAATTAGTCTTATAATCAGAAAAATAACTTATGAAAATTTATACTTTCTAAGTTTCTCTACCTTAGATGTAATAAAAATCATATTAATGCAAGTAATAAACTGCTTTTACTCTTCTAGTTATTAATATGTCTCTGGTACTTCTTCATTTTCTGGTCACTTCAGGAAACCATTTTTTTCTCTTAAATAATAGAAAAGATTGCTTTAACAATATCTAGTACATTAGCTGCTTGGTTTTCTAGGGCTGGCGTAATAAAGTTCCACAAATTAGGTGACTTCCTTAAATAACAGAAATTTATGGTCTCATAATTCTGGAGATCAAAAATCTAAAATTAAAACCATTCACAGGGTTAGTTCCTTGTGATGGATATAGAACAGGATCACTCCCAAGCTCCACTCCCAGCTTCCAGGAGCCTCTAGTGCTTCTAGACTAGTAGGTGGGAGTCCCTGTGTCCCCGCAATGACTTCTCTCTGTGAGTGCTGGCTTCTGTGTCTCAATTGCTCCTTTTAATCAGGACACAATTATATTGCACAATGGCCCTCTCTGATGACCTTGTTTTAGCTTGACCATCCACAAAGACCCTACTGCAAATAAGGTCACACTCCCAGGTACAGGAGGTTAGTACTTCAGCTCTTCTTGGAGAACACATCTCAACCCGTAAAGGCTGCATAATTTTTCAGGATCAGAAAAAGCAGTCATTTTGCTGTCATCAGTGAAAACTATGCAGAAAATTAGCCACTGTAGAGGAAGATGTCTCTTTTATTGCTAGGAATTATAATTTTAAAATGTCCAACATAATTGTAATCTTCATGTGTGATGTTCATGGAGTCTGTTTATTCAAAGCAAACAGCTTTAATAATAAAGGATTTAAAATTTTTTGGTCTCAACTTTAATACTTAAAACTGTTGCTAGCATGGCTTTTCATTCTTTGTTATCAATCACATAGATCCCATTAATACCACTTCATCACTCAGTCTTCCCTGCTATCAATTAAAGTGTTCTCACTGCTGCTCTGTCCTCTTCCACTCTTTGTTTTAGTTGGCTAAAATATTCTGTTCCACTCTAAAGATGTGCCATTGCATTTCTTCATTAGGGTTTTTAATTATACTTTTTGCAGTGTTTTAGGATTTGCTATTTTTCTCCATCTCTTTACAAATATCATAGTCCCCTATTCTCAGACTAATTTGAATGAAGTGGCTTGTTGGATGTTTGATTGACAACAGGAAGGACTTCACTGTGACTCAGTTACAGAAGTAGTATGGCTTCCACATCCTGGATGAACCTGGCACTCTTTGGAAGAAAGAAGAGCCAGAGAATGCTGATGGGATTGCTCATCTCTAGAATATTCCTCTCATTAAGCATAACAGCCCACTTTGGTAAATTACTGCTGCCAAGAGACCTAATTTCTAGCTTTGTTTAACCATCTATCATCTAAAAGTCTCATTACTTGGACCCTGATTCATTGTTGGTGGGGATGGAATATAATGTTAATGTTATTGAAAAGCAATATGGAGGTTCTTCTAAAAATAGAAAAAAAATTGAACTTACTATATGAAGCTGCAGTCTGACTTTTACTTATATGTCCAACTGAGGTGAAATCAGGATCTCAAGGAGACATTTGCAGCCCACGTTCACTATGGCACTCATAACAGCCAAGATATGAAATGGCATAAATGTCCATCAACAGATGAACGAATAAAAAAAATGTGACATGCAGATACAACACAATGCTATTTATCCCCTTAACAAAGGAGGTCCCGCAACTTGTAACACCATGAATATACTTTGAGGACATCGTGCTAAGTGAAATACACCATGCACAGAAGGACACTTACTACATAATGCCACTTGTAGGATGTATATAAAATATTTGAACTTGTGGAAACAGAGCAGAGTGGTGGATGCCAGAGGATCGGGGAGAGGAAAATGGAGAGTTGCTATTCAACAGGTGTGACATTTTAGTCATGCAAGAAGAATAAGTTCTAGAGATCGCCTCTTCATTTTCCTATAGTTAACAGTACTGTTTTGAACAATAAAAATTTGTCAAGTGGTTGGAGCTCTTATTCCATGTTTTTACCACAATCAAATGTGAAAATAATTTTTAAATGTTTCTGGGTAAAAATAATAAAAGTTCCTTATCCTTGGTCTGGTCCTCCTTTCCTCCATCTGGCTGATGGCCTTGTAGATCCTGACTAGCTCACAGCTATGCCAGCAGTTTGAAGTATCTTTAGTTGTTGGTCACATGCCTTTGGAAACTTGGAGTCCACAGCACACACAGGCAGCAGAATGGAGGACCAAAGAGCACACGATGTACAAAGACTTCCCTCCAGCTCACACAGCTTTTGTTTACAGATGAATCACAGACAGACAGTCATTACAGATGGTGGAGAGGGCTGTAGTTATCATTTACCCTGGAAATGATGTATTCCAGGCAAACATGGCAAATCTGAAGTTAAGTCTAAACTGTACTTCAGAAAAGTGAATTCCTTGCTCATAATTGAATCCAAAGCATCTATTTTCATCAATAGTAAAAATCTAGTAGGTTTTCATGAAAAAATAAAAGTGTCTACAGATGCCATTGCAGCAACACATAGGCTTCTTTTCTAAGGCACTGCTCCCATGAATCTACCTTTTCCAGAGAGAGGGGAGCCAAGTCTGGAGGGTCACATAAGTTGTCTTCAAAGGCATATGGATTTTAAAACTACAGAGCTATAATCTGCTGTTTATTGACAACAACAGAGAAACTCACTAGGAGTACCAAATTTATTAGGTACTAACCTGTTTCTTCTTTTCAATCATTATTGACCAAAGCCATATAGCAGCCAATCAGAACTTCATGCAGCTTAAAGTAAAGTATTAATATGATAAATTGGTTTAACTACTGCAAAAATCAAGAAAACATTTTTAAGTGCCCTTTCTACATATTCACTCAGGAGGATGTATAATTTCCTTAAGGTTTTTATAAGTGTCAAAAATAATGCGTAGATCCCACGACTAAGGTAGTAGACTCTTACAGATTTGGGAACTTTAGGCTGAAAGATATTGATTACTTAATCCTCCAACTAAACATTTTATTTTTAAAAATCAATAAACAATAATCACAAATTTTACTATTTTAAACATCTGCCATTTTAATTAAAGGGTTTTGCAATCCAAACTTGAGGAAACATAACTTAATCCTAACTTTAGCCATACTCCATTTTTATCCATGCAAGATATTGCCCTGTTTTGTACAAACTTACATGAAAAGTAATCTTTTGCTCACATAATTTTATATCACTGAACTCTTTGGATATCTTCATTGATTTAACATTGACTCACCAGTTTGCCTTTGTGTGTGTGTGTGTTGTGAGAACCCTCAAGACCTATTCTCTAGCACATTTTAGGTACACAATGTATTAACTATATAGTTACCATGTGGTAACTATAGTGGTTCTCTAGTTCTCTTTCTGCTTTAGTTCTGTCAACTGAAAGTTTGTGCCCTTTAATCAATACTTATTTTCCTCCCCTCTTCAAAGAACCACCATTCTACCCTCTGATTCTCTAAGTATAGCATTCTTAGATTTCACATGTCTTTTTCAGTCTCATATGGAAATCTTCATGCTCCTTATAACGAAATGCACTTTATGGAATTACCCCAGTGAAGAAGATTGTAATTTGATGCTGATGTTGGTGTTGACTGCTTTACTATCCATGTTGCTGACTATACACATGTGCACATGCAAGCCCACATACAGATCTGGATTTTACTTTGGTTCTAGGTGCTCTAAAAGATGACATACTCTTTGTTAGACTTTATTGTGATAATACACATATGCAATCTCACTGGACATTCAGAACGTGTTTTTGCCTCCCTAATAATAAAATGTGATTTTCAAAGTACAAATTTAATGAAGGCAATTTTAACAGAACATTTTAAATGAGTCTTTTTTTTATTTTTCTATATCCACAGCAAGTGACATTGAGGTATTGAAATCAATTTCCTAAAGCTTGTATGTTTAAAATATTATAATTGATGCCTTTTATAAAGAACCAACCTATAAAAAAATTCCATAACACAATGTCCTGTGGAGCTAGTAAGAAAATAAATTAATCAAGGAAGTTAATTATGTTTTTAAAAGTTAGTAAATTATTTTACCTAAAATATAAAATATGTTTATTTACCAAGTATGACCACAGTGATTAAATAATATTGCTATAACATGCAAATATGAACAATTTTAGAATCATCGATTCTGGCACCTGGTGATGCTTGTGATATTACCATGGTACCATGATCTGCATATATCATCTTGCATGCTTTCCTCAGATGGGTTTTCATGATAATTGGTGCTGAACTAAACCTAAAAACAATGGCATAAAGTACTACAAAAACCTACTGTCTTTAGCTCAAACTGCCACAGCAGAATTCCATGGACAGAGTGGTTTAAAGAATCAAAATTTATTTTTTTACTTTACAGAAATTGGAAGTGCTAAAATAAAAAGACAGCATGGTCAGGTTCTGGCTAGGGCTCCCTTTCTGGTTTGCAAGGGGCCACCTTTCTATTTCATCCTCATATGGCCTTTCTTCTGTGCTCATGGGGACAGGAGAGGGAGGAGGAGGAGAGAAAGAGGAAAAGATCTTTTTTTCTTCTTAGGACACTAATATCATCATAAGGGTCCCTCCCTCATAACCTCATCTATTTTTATTTTATTTATTTATTTATTTATTTATTTATTTAGGTGCTGGGGATTGAACCCAGAGCCTTATGCTTGTGAGGCAAGCACTGTACCAACTGAGCTATATCCCCAACCCAGATCTCAACTAATGCTAATATCCTCCCAAAGACCTCATCTCCAAATACTACCACTTTGGGCATTATGACTTCAAAATATGAATGTGGCCACTACAAAAATTCAATCTATAATATCAGCAAGAAGTCTAGCACTCTGTTTGGAGGTACAAAAAGCAATTGACTTTCTAGCACTGACAAGAATAGCAATTTATAAAAGATGGACAGAAACCAACAGTCAGGCATATCACCAGATCCATAAATACAGGCACAGCCTCAGTCACAGCTGTGTCCACAGACCTCACAGGAGGTTCCATGGTTGCTACAACACCAGGTGCCAGCAAGTGTCGGGGCAGCTGATGCCCCTGACCTGTGTGATCATAGTGTGTGGGACTCCACCTGCCCCAAGAAACAAGGTTACAGGGAGTCTATCTCCATTCTCCAGGAGCAAGATACCCAGGTGTTGGTGCTAAATATGTGGTGGAGTCCACTATATTGTCTATATAATAATTTTATTGAAAAATAATCAACATTAGAAAAGTGCACATTTTTTGTACCTGGGATTGAACCCAAGGATGCTAAACCACTAAGCCACATCTCCACCCTTTTTTATATTTTACTTTTTATTTTAGTGAGACAGGGTCTCACTAAGTTACGTAGGGCTTCACTAAGTTGCTGAGACTGGCTTTGAACTTGTGATCCTCAGCCTCCTGAGCTGATGGTATTACAGGCATGCACCACCATACTCAGCTACATTGCACATATTTAATGTATAAAATTCAATTATACATGTATACAATAGAACACTGTTTATCCCAAAGTAATAAACACATCAAACACCATGGAAAAGTTCCTCATCTTAATCACCTTAGAATATGTTTGGTTTGATTTTAAAACCTTTAGGCCAAAAGGCCAATCTCCATCCCTCAGTCTACTGATGGTTCTATTTGGGGGATGAAGATGAATCATGAGAAATGACAATCCTAAAAGTGCACCAGGTACTTGATTCCATCCATAAGAATTTTACAGTGTGGAAGATCTAACAAGGGTCTAATGATGATAGTGTGTGACATCTTGGCTGCCCAGAGGACCAGACTGTTGTCAGGCAATGGCTAAATGACTGTAGTGTTTTCCAAGTCAATGTCCCTATAGCCAGGGGCACAGACCATGATGTGGGCAGGTCCTTTGAGCAGATTGAGATGTTTACTAGCTAGGCCTTCTGGATCCCCAATGCCCTGTCCACAATGGATCTGACCTACCATCTAGAAAAAGCTATTGCATTATTTCCCTAGAATTGCTATAACAAATTACTGGTTGACTTAGAAATTTATTCTTTCACATTCAGAGGCTAGAAGTTCTAAATCAAGATGTCAAAAAATCAGTTTCTTCTTGGGGGTTAGAGAATATGCTTCACATCTGTCTCCCAGCTTCTGCTGGATGCCAGCAATATCTGACTTATAGATAGATCTGCTTATCCTCTGCCTCCATTTCACATGACATATTCCATTCATCTTCTCTTCATCTTCCTTCTGGGTATGTCTTTGTTCAAATTTCCCTCTTATCATAACTTGACTATATCTGCAAAAATTTCATTTGAAAATTAGGTCATATTTTGAGGTTCTGGGCAGACATGAAGTTTGAAGGGCAATATTAATCCAATGGACTTCAAGCAGGATATTAAACAGACATTTGAATTCTGAAGATCATCCTGGACTTCATCAAAGACCAGGCGTTTTTCTATTAACTTAAAAGTGATAGGGTTGGGGTTGTGGCCTAGTGGTAGAGCATTTTCCTGGCATGTGTGAGGCACTGGGTTCGATTCTAAGTATGATGTATAAATTAAAAAATAAAGGTCTAAAGAATTTTGTTTAAAAAAAGTGATAATCACTCCTTCCTCTTAGATGCTGAGGCTGGCACTTCTCTCAATGTACACTTTATGCAGCCCATTTCCTCAAGTTAGAATTAATGAGATTAGCAACTGTGTATTGTACCTCATGGTCCACATGGCCTTCAAATAGTGAAAGCCCTGTGTCACCCACCCAATAGGAGGCTGAGAGGAAGAAAATCCCTCAGTGGTAGAGAATTAATTCCTACGACCATAATTCAAATCACTGAGACTCTCCCTTCCTCTGAGGCACCACTATCTCAGTCTCCTACAGAAAGATGGTGGCTAAGTGATCCCTACATTGTCACCACCGACACCAGCATCATCATCGAATCTACAACCGTACTCAGGAAGGGGTGGGTGTGGAAAAGCTAAATTCATGTTTATTCAATTCAATTAGCATTTATTGATAGTTTCCTAAGAAACAGAAAATGATAGAAGGCACTGCTGAAGATAAAAGGATGAATAGATGAGAACAGGCCTTCAGTGAACCCCCAGCTTAGCAAGGAAGGTGAGGACGTACTCAACCAACTCGCAGGCTGATTGGGGGCATGAATGGAGACATAAAGTGACACCAGAGAATAAAATAAGGAAAGAGACATTATGTGTGACAGACTTCACAACATCCAGCCACAGACCCGCACAGAGACTGGATCCTTGTACTTCCACCTTCAACACTGGCTGCATAGAGCTTTGTGACTCCTTCCCTCATTGCCTCCAGGCCTTGTTCAAATGCCCCTGCCCAAGGGGGTCGGTTCCTGAACTGAGGCTGCAGTTATTATAACAGTTATAAGTAACTGCAGCCTTTTCCACATATCGGTCTGTCTGCCCTAGTTAATTTTTCTCCATAGAATATTGCGTAGCATACTTGTATTTTTTGATTTGTTCTTTTTTATTTGTTCTAATTAGTTATCCATGACAGTAGAATGCACTCTGACACATCATACATAAATGGAGTATAACTCCTCATTCTTCTGATTGTACATGATGGAGAATCACACCAGCTCTGTACTCATAAATGCACGTAGGGTAATAATGTCAGACTCATTCTACTATCTTTTCTACACTTATACCCCCTTCCCTCCCTTTACTCACCTAGACCTAATACAAAGTAACTCTATTCTTCCCTAGCCCCTTCCCCTGCTATTGTGAATTAGCATCCACATATCAGAGATAACGTTTGGCGTTTGGTTTTGGGGAATTGGCTTATTTTGCTTAGCATGATATTCTCCAACTCCATCCATTTACAAGCAAATGCTATCATTTTATTCTTTTTTAAGGCTGAGTAAATTCCATTGTGTGTGTGTGTGTGTGTGTGTGTGTGTGTATACCACATTTTCTTTATCCATTCATCTGTTGGACACTATGTTGGTTCCATAGTTTGGCTATTGTGAATTGAGCTATTATGAACACTGATGTCACTGTGTCACTGTAGTATGCTTATTTTAAGTCCTTCAGTATAAAACAAGAAGTGGGATAGTTGGGTCTAATGGTGGTTCCATTCCAAGTTTCCTGAGGAACCTCCATACCACTTTCCATAATGGTTACAACAATTTGCTGTCCCACCAGCAATGTAAAAAAATCCTTTATTTTTTTAATAAAAAATATTAGAACTCATATGTTCTCATTAGAACATATGCTCTTTGAGAACAGAGTATTTCTTTTCATTCATTCTTTCTTTTGTTCTTTCTTTCTTTCTTTCTTTCCTCTTTTCTATTTCTCTTTTGTTTATCCTTAAAGTAGAAAATACAGGGGGCAGAGGAGTATGATATTTTGGGAAAAATAACGAAGCATTTTAACTAGGAAGGTAAAAAAAGTTTGGAATTCATTCTAAGACCAACACAAAATAAGAAAAGGTTTTGAGCAATGAATGGCATAATCAGGTTGATATTTTGAGGAACAGCAATCATTGCTCTTTATTCAAGGCACTTAGTTATGCTCTATTTCTTTGAAACCATTATTTGCTAAATTACTCTTTTCAGCAAAGATCTTTCCTTGAGGATAGGCTCTGGGTGCCTTGGATTTATAACTGTTTATTCTCCAAATGTGTTTCCAAGAACACCAGGACTGCGAGGAATTAAAATGTGTTCCAAGAAGTTTCCAAGATGAAAAGAACACTGTGAAGCACTATGAAATAAAATTCCTGTCAGGATATTTGCAACTTATCGTTATTCTTTAGGTTTTACTTGAGCTTATATGCCAGGCTTAGCAATAGGATTACAAAGTAGAATGCAAGGGAAGAATTTTAATTGTCCTTGGGAGAACCACTGCACTAAAAGAATTAGTCTGACATGAATTAGTAAACTGACATATTTGTGCAAGAACATAATTGCTGTGGTTTGGATTTTAGGTAGTTCATGTGCTGAGAATGTTGTCCCCAGAATGGCACTATTGGGAGGTGGTAGAGCCTTTAGGGGCATGGCTTAATAGGAGGTCTTCAGGTCATTGTGTTTGTGCCCTTTAAGGGCATGGTGGAACCCAACCTTCCTTTTTAACTTTTTGCTTATCAGCCACAAAGTGAGCAGTTTTGTTCCACCACATCCTCCCTACCATTGGCATACAGCATCCCCACCAGAGTCTAAACATAATTGGTCCATCTGACCATTGACTGGAACCTATAAAACCAAGTTCAAATTTTCTCAGCTATTTCTTATAGTACCAGAAAACTCACAAACTCAATATATCTTTTAAAATGAGAAATTACTTTTTCAGGTGTTGCTAAAGTACTAGGGTATATATTAGAATATGAAAATCTTATGACTGTACAAGCTTTCAAATAATTAGAAGAGCATTGGAGTTTAAGTCAAATAACTCAGGTTTTTAAATGTTATACCTGGATTCAATTGAATATTTTCGAAACCAATCTTTGATAGTGATATATCAATTTTTCATCTTATTGGTCTCAACGTAAGTAAGATGCTGACTCAGGATTGAATTTAAGTTAGACAATTTTAAAGAGAGGTTCTAAAATTTGATAATGTATTTGAATAATCTTTTGCAGAAAGCAATATCTATACTGTACATTTATTTGCTTTCATAACTGCTTCATGTTACTAATTATAACACATGTAAACACTTTAGAAGTGAGAACTTTATTATTTTTTTTCCCTCTGGTCATTCCATATCCTTGTGTTGTGGTACTAAGACTGCAATGTGTATTTGTTCTATGGAATGATTTTGTTCTATATTTTTGTGCACTTAAGTATTTGTTCTTTTTCAGATTTTTGAGTTTTGTATTAACTATAAGTAATCGTATGTCTTTTTACCCAGCCCCAAAATAATAAATTGGTCTGCAAAGTATTTCTTTATTATACAAGAATTCATCTTAATCATCTGGGAATGTCTTTGATTTCTCAATTATCAATGAAATAATATGTTAAGTAACTATCTTTAGTTTTTCATTAGTAAAAATTTACCATAGACAGTAAATAGTTCACCACAAATTTGGACATCTTTCTCATATTCTCACATTCATTTTTGCACCCATTGTAGCATGCTAATGTTTAATGAAGGCTCCGTGCCACTCTAAATAAAACAGTTTTTGTCCTCCCAACCTTTGTTTATAAAAATGCATCCCTCTGTCTTTGACCAGACAGTTCTGTCCATAAAACCACCCATAAATTTCCAAAAAAATGATTGTTTTATAATCTTTACCCAGGTATTTTCTACTTCTTACCAAATATAAAGTTGACCCATTAAATCATTTTTATCAGTCTTTTTTTGCCTACAAATGAAACAAAATAAAGTTTTTCATTGATTTCTCCCTCTGAAAATTGCACAATTTCTGTTTCCACCTTCACAAAATTTTCTCCAACTCTGGGCAAAAGAAGAGTGAAATTTAACCTTTATCTTTCTACATAAGGTAAAAAGTACAAAGTATAAAATAAGCAATTTATTATCTCACTAGATACTTAATGATTCACATTTATTAGATTTAAATTGTCTCATTCTAGGTAATATCTACCTAAAAACCCAATATTGCCATCATATTAACAGAAATTCCTTTAGTTCACATTCAATGTTAAAGTGTACTTTGAAATTTTCATATAATTTATAAGTTACATTATATGCAATAAATAATATTTATAGACTCATAAAAATAAATATATTTAGTTTTGAAAGAATATGATTAAATTGAAACTAAATCATTTTGACTGCGTTTTCCCCTCAATCTCAGAGAATAAGGGTTTTTTTACCTTCCTTCTGACTGTTGGCTCACCAGCATGGCATGCTGCCTTGGTTTCTATTCTTATTCCTCTCAGGCTTTTCTTCATCTGGTTTTTCAACTTCACTTCCTTCTCCATCCACAGGATTTTTAATGTGTTCTTTCTAAACATCCAATGATCTCGCCTCATTCTTGTTTTCCTTGAGTCAATTCATCACCTGCTTTTCTTTTCCAAACTCTTTTCAATTTGTCTGGGAAGGAAGATTCCTTTAGTTACTTTTCCTGTGCACTAAGGTAACTTCTGACCAGGTTTTGACCCCAGGGCCCCCCTTAACACAAGCTTGACTTGTAGATGAAGCCCCCCTAAATAGGATGGCCACCATGACAGTTATGGAGAGGACCAACAAACTCCATCCAGCGACAAGAAGGAAGAGTTGAACACCTGATCGACCAGGAGTGCAGAAGGTGGTCCAAGTTCTGGTAAACCTCAAACTCTAATAAATTTGGAAACAGCATTGTCTCCTTTGGGTTCTCTGCTCAGGTATCTCTCCCATCCCCGAACCCCGCCCCCATGCTCTCTGCTTAAGCCTCACTTTTCTTTTGCTTTATTTTTACTTACAGTAAAGTTCTCCTGCATGGCTTTTGTTTTCTGACTTTAAATTTTCTTTTGTCATACACAAGAACTAGGGTTTGGACTTTCAGTTCTCTGCTTTCCTGTGACATTCTCCCTCCTGGATCCCCCGGTTGGACCTTTAGCCCCATGTACTCAGTGTTTCTTTTATTCCCCCATTCCACCTGTTCTGCACATTGTCACTAACTTAATATTTCCTATCACCTTTATCATAGATTTATTCTGCTTAGCATTTTGAATATCCTGTTGTGCTAATTCTAAATTCTCTACCTGGGTCATCACAGATCTTTAAAAATATGTCTTCCTCAACTCATCTAAACCTGTTTACCACTGGGAGTTATGGTTACATCAAATTCCGCATCAAATTCAAATACACACAAGACACCCACTCTTTTCCCTAGGCAGCTGATGTAATGCCCATCATGCCTCTGTCCCCGTGTGATTCCAATTTGAACGTCTTTTTCCATCTCCTGAGCCAGTTCTTCAATGATCAGTTCAGTTCTTCTTTTTAATAGAAGACTTCTGTGGTTGCTAGAATCCTCAGGATATCCCTCTTTTATGAACATCTGCCAGTCTTTTCATCTATGTCACATAAGCTGTTTTATGCCAAGGTTTGCTCTTCCCTACAAATAGGCATGCTAAACTTGATTCTCTAGTTCTTTGATGGCAACAACTACATCTCCTGTGTCAACCACAGCACCTATCATAGCCTATATTTAGTACACATCAAGCACATATCTAGTGCTCAGTGAATCCCTAATGATCATGTACTGAACCCTGGTAGAAATAATATTTGCCATTAATTCATTGTTATTGCATGTTTTAAGTTTCAGAATTTCTGAATGTGTAGGCCATGGATCAGCAGTATCAGCATCACTCTGGAATTTTCTTTTTTTAATGTAGATTTTTCAGACTCCATCTTAGATCTATTAAATCAAAAACTCCAGGAGTGAAGTCCACAAATCTGTTTTTCAAGCTTTCTGCATAAATCTGACACTATCATTTGAGAACCAGTGCTGTAGATTAATTATCTAGAACTTACAATTGTTCCAGTTAAAACAGCACTGGCCAACACAATCGGGAAATTTACTAAGCTTTTCTTTCTGAGAACATTCTGACCTGTTTAAAACCAGACAAATGATGATTACCAATGTATTTTCTGTGATTCAAAAAACTTGGACCATAAAGAAAAACAGCCTATTTCAGAAATCTTTCCTTTAAGTGATCCGGAAATGTTCTTCAGTGAAGGTTAATAATTTGTTTTTCTTACCTTGTACTTTGTATCAGCCAAATCTGGCAGATTGTGTTGTTCTAAGATTGTTGAAAGCTCAATCTAGCTGCCACATACTTCTGATATTGTGGAAAGAGTTAGGACCCAAATATTAGCTTTAAGTTTCCGATTCACCATGGTTTATGAACAACAGCAGCTTAGGGACTGTGAATAAGGGTGATATCAGGAATGGAAATTGCAGACTCTGAACCTGAGGAATGGAAATTGCAGACTCTGAATCTGAGGACCCCAGAGAGGCCATTATGTGCTCATACGATCTTCAGGGTAATTCAGGGAACTCAATGTTAATCTAAAAACTGTCCATGATCAAAAAGTACCCAAAGGAAAGCATGAACTCCAGAGACCTAGCAGTTGATTCCACTTCCATTTAAGTGGATGGTGTATCAGTGTTTTCCAGAGAAAAAAAACCAATAGGATGTGTGTGTGTGCACACAAACACACACACACAGTGTGTATGAATGTATACATATATATGTATAAGTATTAATATAAATCAGATTTTATAATTTATATATGTATAAAATCTATATATTCTGATTTATATTTATACATAAATTTTGCATATAATTTTTTTCTCTCTCTCTCTCACAGTGAGAGAAAGACAAAAACAGACAGAGACAGAGACTGAAAGATTTGAAGACCTGACTCACTTGACTTTGGGACTAGAAGACCAAATCTGTAGGCAGGAGACCCAGGAAACAGAGGATGCTACAGTTTAATTCTGAAGGCAGATTAAAGGCAGACTTCTTCTTCTGGTGGAGGACAGCCTTTTCCCTTAAGGCCTTCCACTGCTTAGGTGAAGCTTCCCCACTTTAAGGAAGGTAATATACTTTAATCAAGCATGCTGCTTCAAATGTTAATTTCACCCCCCAAAACACTGTCACATAACACCTAAACTGCTGTTCCAGCGAACGCCTGGGCTCCACAGCCTACACAAGTTGGCACATATAATCCACCATCCCAGATGGTGAACCACCTGAGTTCTCAGCAGTGGTTGTAAGTTCATTCCTCTTCTCCTTCCTCCACATCCTCCTGCTGGTTCTTTAAAGTTTAGGAGTGGCAGTGACTTTGACTTAGGGTCCTCCACAGAGTTTTTGGCCTTGTTGTCTACCTCTAAGTTTTGGAAGAAACAGTTGGATCCACCCCAGGAGAGTCAAGGACACTAATGAAGGCTGGATTGTAAAGTTCCAGTGGAGGAAGAGGCTCTGGGAACTTGGGATGCACATCATCCTGGTTCCAGAAGTGAAAGGGCATGGAGATTTGGCAAAACTCAGGTTTCCTGTGGAACATTGTATGTTGTTTGCAGCTTCACAAAGTAGAGGACTATCAAGTGTAACTCAGGAAGAAGTAGCATCAGGATGGCTTGAGAACTTAGGAAGGCAGATTTTCCAGCCCCACCAGAACTACCACCTCCACACATTGAAAATGGGGTCCACCAATGTGTTTGGCCCAGCAATGTTACCATGCATGTCTATTACATCTAGGAAACACTGCAATGGAATAAACAGATGAACCCTGGCTCTCCTTACTTCAACCTATTTTTATCTACTTTCTACCAGATTCTGTTGATATTTATCTAGTTATATTTATTTACAACCGACTCCCATGAGAAATTATTTATTTATTTTTAATATATTCTAAGTGGTTCACTTAGGTTTTTGGAGTCAAAAGCCAACTCATCTGTAATTTATATTAGTGTTATACATTATTTCATTTTATGGCTTTAGGAATAAAAAATGGTGATAGTCTACTTTTCAGGGACATCTAAGGGAATGTTTTAGGGTTTCAACAATAGATTTAATGTTGGAAATTGTTTTGAGAAAGATAAATTATTATTCACCAATTTTATCAATAGCATCTTCATTACAAATAGATGTTGATTTTTATCAAATGTCTTACAACATAGATTAATAATTTTCATTTCCTTAAACTAATTCTAGAAATTCATAATAGTAATTCTATGCTGAATATCACTTAGCCAAGGGGTTTTAAAAATATAATTGCAACTATATTTAAACTACAACTGAGCTGGGCATGGTGGCACACACCTATAATCCCAGCAAACCCAGAGGCTGAGGCAAGAGGATCACAAATTCAAGGCCAATCTCAGCAATTTGGAGAGGCCCTAAGCAACTCAGCCAGACCTTGTCTCTAAATAAAATACAGTGGTTAAGCACCCTGGGCTTAATCCCTGGTACCAAAATAATAATAGTAATAATAATAATAATAATAATAATAATAATAATGGAATTTTTGTTAATATTTTACACTTTTGCCTGTATATTTATACTGAAAATATTATTTTGGGGGCTTGAATTTGACAAGTTTTTAAGTTTTCTTGCCTTTTTCTATGAACTGCAGATCATTCAAAGTCTTTAGAACTGACTCCTCCTTTCTTGAATGAATACCTTTGAAGCTATCCGGATAGTTTTCAGGGGAAAAGGTTGAATAATTTCCTCAAGGATGTCAGAGATACTAAACTATGTATAGTTTCAATTTATTTTAGCAAAATACAATAATTTAGATATTTCCACAAAATAACACATTCTTCTTCCATATTTTAGCACTTTTAACATAAATTAATACAAGGTTTAATAAACCTAATATGTTTAACTTCTATATCTGCTGGTTTTGACTATTTCATCACTAATTTGTGAGCTATTATCTTTTTTTTCCCCTTGGGTTAACTACTTAGATATTTGTCAATAATGTATAATGAACTCTTGAGTTTATTAAATTTTGTTTTGATTTTTCAGTATTATGTGTCTTAATTTGTGCCTAAAATCTTATTTTCTCCTGCTTATGCTTGCTTTACTTCTTTTATAATTATTTTGAAATTCAATAGCTTTTTCTGTGTTTTCATTCTTATATAATAAGACTGATTTTAGAAGGCAAAACAAGTGCTGAATTCTATAAACTTCTCACTAAGGACAACTTTTGCAACAGCCAGACATTTTTATATGTTTTCTTCTCATTTATTAAATTTTAATATGATTTAATGATTTTTCTTCATTGAATACAAAATTATTTCTATTTTCACCTTCTTTAATCAAAATCTTACATTTCTAGCTTTATAATAATGTTGTGATCTGTAATGTACACCACTACCTTTTGGAAATTAACTGCTATACAAAAAATATTTTTAAATTTATCAGTAATTGGAAAAAATTATTCTTCACAGCAGAAAGAGTTTGCATTCTTAAAATCTATTTAATTTCCGATTTATTTATCTGTGGTCAAGACACTCTCTCAAGGGCTAGAACAGTTTTTACCAATTTTCTGTCCATTTATCTAGCTACAATATTTTCTTTAGTTTGATTTTATAGATCTCAATACTGTGCTACTTGTTGAGATTCATTTCAGTGAAACATATCTCTACTCATTTATCATGTTACCTTTAAGGGCTAATATTAATGCTGTAAACATTTTATATTTGGTTAATTTTATGATTATCTTTTGTCTTTTCTTTGACATTTCGCTTCTGATTTATTTCTACATGTGTATCTCCCAGATAATACATAATTTTATCTGTAGCTTGCTTTGTTCTCTATGCAATATATGCTTATATTTTAATAGACAATTTTTTTTATTTTTACAGACTGCATTTTGATCCACTGTGCACAAATGGGGTATGAATTTTCATTTCTCTGGTTGTACACGATGTAGAGTCACAGCATTCATGTAATCATACATGTACACAGGGTAATGAAGTCTGACTGATTTCATTATCTTTCCTTCTCCTGCCCTATCCCCTCTGCTCATTTTCCTCTACACAATCCATCTATCCTCCATTCTTCTTTTACCCACCGGCTACCCCCTGTTATGTACCATCATCCACTTATCAGAGAAAGCATTTGGCCTTTGTTTTTTGGGGATTGGTTTATTTCACTTAGCATGATATTCTCCAACTCCATCCATTTACCTGAAAATTTGTCATTTACAACTTGCAGTTCCTTCTATCATCAATACAATATTCACTTTATATACTTTGCTATTTTATCTTTAATTTTCTATATTGTGTTGTATAGTATGTGTTTCATTTTCGATTTTAAATTGTTCTTATTTTGTTATATTCTGTGACCATTTTCCTAGTTTTCTATTTTTTTATTATTAGTACTTAATATAGCTTTTCAGATTTTAGACATATATTCATTATACAAAATTTTGTTTAAATAGTTGCAATGCTCACCTTTACTCTATGATAATGGAACATCCCCATTTGTAAATGATTTGCTTATTCAAATTTCAGTTTACTGGTGCATGTCTTCAAGTAGGTTTGGTTTTCTGTTTTGTTTACTTTTCCTTCATTGAAGATGCATTAGTAATCTGCTTCCTAAATCCTTTATATCTGAAACTGATTCAATCTATGAACAAGACTAAAATTCTTAATGAAGCAACTTTTTCCCTCAAAATTAGTAATTGATGCTCTACTTTATTCTGGTATCCCAGCTGTGGACGATAAATTAAAGAACAGAATTGCTATTGTTCTCAGCAGACAATGTTTCTTCTACCCATTCCTACGCAGCAGTCTTGATTTGTACTTGAAGTTCACTACTGTGGCAAGTTGTGTTCTGTAGCTATTGATTTTCATTTATTTTGTTGAACATCTATAGCTCTTGCTATCAATAGATTTGATTTCTCCACAGTTTCTTGAAAGTTCATGCATTATACAATTGAATGTTTTTCTTTTTTATTTTAAAATATTTTCTTTAGAGACACCACTTAAGCTTACTTTGGAAAGCCATTACCTTTCCAATGGGTTAACTTTCCTTTCCATAGACCCTTATTTTGGATTCAATCATAACACATCTCTCCTCCACATTCATGATGGTCTTTACTTCATCACTTCCTTTTATGCCTTTGAAGAATCTCATTGATATTATTTCTTCCTTCACTTTATTTCATAAATTTACCAGCACCTTATCTTATTTTTTTTATTTTTTTTTTTATTTATTTTTAATTTACTTATTGATTCATTGAACACAAATGGAGTATAGCTATTGTTTCACTGGTTGTACACAAAGTAGAGTCACACCATCTGTGCGTTCACGCATGTACACAGGGCAATGGTATCTGTCACACATTCTGTTATTATTTTTACCCCCCACCCCGCCCCCACCCCTCCCTTCCCTCTATGCTATCTATCCTTCCTCCATTCTTGCCACCTTTCCCCCCCCACATTATGCATCATCATTCATTTATCAGAGAGACCATTTGGCCTTTGGATTTTGGGGATTGACTGATCTCACTTAGCATCACAGTCTCCAACATCATCCATTTACCTACAAATGCCATAATTTTATTCTTCTTTATGGCTGAGTAATATTCCATTGTGTATATATACCACAGTTTCTTTATCCATTCATCTACTGAAGGGCATCTAGGTTGATTCCATAATCTAGCTATTGTGAATTGAGCAGCTATGAACATTGATGCCAGCACCTTATCTTATATCATCATTGTAGTAACACTGAATCTTTCACTGACTTGGCATTCTTAATGTTATTGAAAATTAGGACACCTAAATATTTTTATATCTCTCAGTGTATGTCTTCTTCAGAAATGTTGATATTTCACATTTTCAGTGACAAATTAATCTTCTTTGTCATTGCAAAATATTTACAACAATCCCACAGTCAGATGTTTTTTATTCTTTTTGAACATTTTCATTAAAACTCACAAGCTCTCACTCATTAAATTCCATTTATTTACCTGGGAAATATTACATTACCTTCCACTTTCATATTTGGATTGATCCCTGCAATGTCATCTCATCTTCTACTGAAATTTTTTCCCTTTCCTTCAATACTTTGAAGAATTCTCATCATTCTAAACACTTGTTAAAAACCAATGACTTGCTGGGCACAGTGATGCGTGCCTGTCGTCCTGGCAACTCAGGAGGCTGTAGCAGGAGAATTGCAAGTTTGAGACCAGCCTTGGCAACTTACTCAGGCCCTGTCTCAAAGTTAAAAAATAAAAAGGACTAAGAATGTTATAGAGTACCCCAGGTTCAATCCCCAATACCACCAAAGAAAGAAAGGAAGCGGCAGGGAAGCTAGTTGTACTGGGTAAAACTTGTATTGATTTTGCCCAACTGCATTAAGCATCATTTTTAAACTAAAGGATAAACCTTGGAAGTTTGCAATGCCCACAGATTTATGAATATTTGGTTGACACAATTTGAGAAGCAAATATTTCAAATCATATCACTGCCACTTCAATCTCGTTTCATCACCAGTCCAAGAATACCTCACGGCTACTATTTCTGATCACAAAAATTGCTGGTAATGAAGACTAGCAGATGAAGAGAACCACTATTCCTCTCTTTCATGAAGCTGCAGTGAGCACAGCTGTATACATGCCTACTTTTAAAAGTCAAGAATTAAATGTAACTGAAATGTTTGAAAATTGATGTTTACTTTGACCTAAAACCAAATAAGCAATACTATAGTTTATTAGTTTACAGAAGAAAATCTGAAGATTATAGTCAACAGATATTTTCATACATAATAAAAGACTTTCCTTTACAAAAGAAACTTCAATAGAAATCTCATTCTAAGCCCCTATTCTTAGAATTTATTTATGATCACAATAACAAAATAGAATCAGAAAATACAAATATTTGTTCTGAATGCATGAAAAGTTCCAAAAATGTAATATAGATTTTAGACTGTGAAATTTCTTTATTCACGTGTAAATGCTTAACATTAAAATATTTGGAAGGGACTCCCAAACTTGTATTGAGAATAAAAGTATTTGTGTACAAGCAAAGAGAAGAAATATTTGAAGATGATGTCAAATATGTGGAATATGTCAGATGTCACAATCCAGGAGAAAGATAAATGGCACCTTTAGTCACTACGATACTTATAGCCAGAGCAGCCAGAATTAGGGAAAGCAAGGGAAGACTCCTTGCTTGCAGACTTCTCAGCGGCCTGGAATACCACCTCCGTCAGCCCCACATGAGTGGATCACTTCCACATCTCTCTTCCCTTCACAGACACAAAAACTGTTGCCTATCTGATACAAACAATATTTTTTTTGTTTTGAAATTCCCTAACCATGAGTGAATTTTGATACTTATTGTATGTTAGAATATTTGTATTTGTCTTGCAGGGAGTATATCTTACAACCTTGATGATCAATTTTAATATTTTTTTACTTAATTGAGTTTTCCTGATCATAGGAGGAAATAAATACCAAAACAATCACATATTTCCTCATGTTTTGCCTATTTTACTTTCTTTTTTCTGTACACTTAATGATGACAATTGCCACACCTGTCTGCTTTCTAATTTTTTTTGAGAGAGAGAACTGCTTTTTATTTTTTTAAATTTGTTTAATTTTTTTTGTTCTAATTAGTTGTACATGGCAGTAGAATTTAACTGAAAATGCATTACTGTTTGGCTGAAGTGCATACAGTGTTTTGCTTTTGTTTTTGATCAAATAGATTTATTATGTTTAAATGGTTTCCTTATGTTTGTGTTTTATTTCAGATATTTTCAAGTAAGAATTATTTAATTTTGTCAAAGGCTTTTCTGATCATGGTATACAATTGGAGCCAATGTCTGAAGCTTCTATATCATCAGGGTTTTGAGAAAGATTGGAACATGCTGACTTCCTAAAAACTGTTTATGCTCTTGTGAAGATTCTTACTTTGGTCAAGGACGTCTGAGTTTTGTTGACCATATAATATTGATCTTAGAAAATATTTGCATTTTCACAGCAGAAATCTACTTATCTCAAAAATGTCCACATGACAGGTTTTCATGATGAAATTTGTTAACAGTGTTTCAGTATCTTATGGCACTGATAGAAAAACTATTTCATGTCTCTTAACCTTAGAGTAAAATTAACTTTCTGATGACTGGTATTGATTCTCCAGTCTTCAAAAGATCCCAAGTAGAATTTTTTTTTTACTTATTTCACTTCTCATTTGCCAGTATTTACCACAATTAAAAATGGGGAAATTGCTGATATTTAAGGAATACACTTTTTCTTTCTATTTTGATTCTCTTTTTCCTTTTCAGTTACTATCATTTCCCTATGAGAACTTGCTTCTCCTGCAAGATGGATTCCAAGATTGCAAAATTAAGTTTTCCTAAATTGGTTGTTCTATTTTCAGGATTTAATTTCTTTCTAGAAATTCTAAATTTGAAATTAAAACTAAATCCATCATGATTTTGAATACCATTTTGGTTAATATAAAATCTTTCTAAATTCTTTAGAATTACCTTAAATGTAGTTACCTAACCTACAGAAAAAAATTTGCTGAACTATTATCTCATTTGGATTCCATGCTACTTTTTATAGGTAATCTCTAATCAAGTAATTGATGCCTCTTTAAAAACAGGATTCAATTTTTCATTTCTAGATTAATTCACTAAACTTTATAATATGAGAACTCTTTTGAGATCAGAGAGACCTGGGTCAGAGTCTGGCTTCACAATTTGTAAACTCTATAACTTTAAGGACTGTTAAGCTAATTGAGCATCAACAGAAAATGTGTTTGATGATACTGTATATGCTACACATTGCTCAATTCCTACTAATTGAATATAAGTGAAGAAAGTAAATAAAAGCAAATCTGAGAAAATTAATTATCCTAATATTAAATTAACTATAATGTGTTTAAGGCATTTGGCAACAATAAATTACTACTTAGAACATTACATCAATTCACCGTATTTAGCAGTGTAACATATATTTAATTCAGTAATTATTGGATACATACATCTTCTACTTATAAAGTGATTGTCTTGAAAATGTTCTATGATTTAAATATAGAAAGCAATTGAGACATTCATTTCAAATTTGATATCACCAAAAAGATTTGCATCATAGGAAAGGGATAATCTTGAGAGTATGACTCTTTTGAATATATTCAAAATCCCAAATCTTGCCTCTGGAGAATTAAGGTGAATATGAATATTAGTTATAAAATATCTATCACTAATAAAGGGATGACATCTTAGAGAGTCATGTGAATAAATATGTTAATTAATCTCTTAAAGCTCTAATTAATGCTTTCCCTTTGCAGACTCCCTTATTGTAGAGAAATTCATTATTATGATAGGGTCTTACAATGGTTTATATTAGGCAAATTTCCTTTATAAATATTACTAATATGAATCTTCCAACAATACTGGGAGGATATTTAATTCACATTTTATATGTAAGGAATCTGAATTTTAAGAGAAGTTGTGTTACTAGACCAAAATAACAAAACTAGTAAAAAGCCATGTGCTATATCATTCTACATATGCACCTGTCAAATGACCATCTCCCTGGTGTTTGAACAGTGACTGGAACAAGATGATGGTTTCCAAAAGCAACTGAACTGTTATTGCCATACCACATCTCATCATCTCTCAGCATCTCACAGTATGTAATCCCCAGTGTCCCTCTATCCATTATTGTATCAATCCCTAACCACATCGTGAGTTTTGCAGGCTTGACTGATCTGGTCTCTCTCTGCTCTAAGGCTCATATTCTGTATAGATTACTAGAAGTCCAGAAATACTGAGTCTATTAATAGGTAAGATGCATCAAAGCTCTCTGTAAACATGATATTATTCTTCCTCCTTCTACGGTGGAATTGGGGATTCGCTTTTTGGCTTTCCAAGCCATATTGCTCATATTCAAGTTACCTAGACTTCATCTTCAGTTATTCTTCACTTACACTATAATCACTAAATATCAAAATAAAAGTGAATGCTATGGTTCAATTAATTAAGTCCATGTTCTAGATGCATAGATTTATTTATATTTTTCTAAGTGAAGATCCAAACATTCGATTAATTTCATGATAAGATACCTGCAAGACGACCAATTCCATTATTATTTTTCTCTTTTTTTATCAGTGTCCTCAGTTTTTCTTCTTCTTTTTTCTTTTCTTTGGGGGGGGCATAAGAGTTATACAGTATAATAGGTTCTGTTGTGGCATATTTGAACATGTACATAACATCTTTGATCAACTTCATTCTCTGATAACTCTACTGCTCTACTTCTCCTTTCACTGATCATCTTACACTACCTTACTGATCTCCCATCTATTTTCATGAGATCCTTTATTACTCTCTACGATTTCCACATTAACAGACAACATGCCACTCTTGACTTAATACAAGGATGTATGTATCTCTATAGTTTACAGACTTTAACATTTTGAGATAAATATCAAGGAGTGGCATACATGGATCACATGGTGGTTCCATTCTCATCTTTTAAAGAAACTTCATACTGATTTCCATATTGGCTGTACTATATTCCCACCAACAGCATATGAAAGTTCCTTCTCCCCCACACCCTTATCAGCATTTATTATTATTTATATTCTTGATGATTGCCATTCTAACCAGAGTGATACAATCTCAATGTAATTTTGGTTTGCATTTCTATCTCACCCTGCACAAATTTCAACACAAAATAGATCAAAGATTTAGGAATAAGACCAGAAATATTACAGCTGCTAGAAGAGAACATAGAGGAAATACTCCAACATATAAGTTTGTGTAATGGCTTCCTCAGCTCCAGTCCTATAGCTCCACTAATAATACCAAGAATCAAAAAGTGGGATGGCATCAAACTAAAAGGTTTCTTCATGGCAAACAAACAAACAAACAAACAAACAAAACCCAGCATGAATAGAGAACCTATGGAATGGAAGAAAATGTTGGCAACTATTCTTTTGACAAAGCAGTAACTCAAAAACTCAACAAAAAAAGAAAACCCATTCAGTAAATGGTCTGATGAACTAAATCAACAACTCTCAAAAGAAGAAGTACAAATGGCCAACAATTACATGAAAAAATGTTCAACGTTTCCAGCCATCAGGGAAATACCTATTCCATTTTCATACCTGCATGAAAATTACTGTTAGACATAGTCCATTTTCTTAAGTTTTTGCTTTTTCTGGCTTTGACTCTTCCCCATAAGACCCCAAATCTTTGAGGTTTGGCCCACACTGTTGGTTGACTCCCATGACCCCAGTTCACAAATCTTTTTTCCTTATCTACCTTCAGCTAAGGGCCCACCTATCACAGTGACAGCCAGAGGGATAGTCAAACAAACAAAAAGACAAACATCCTTAAAAAGGCCTGAGGCTCTCGTTCACGTACTCTTCCTCTCTCTCCTTTTTTTTTTTTTTTTTTTTTTTCCTGGAACATTAGCATGGTGTCAGTCATTCTCAGGGAAACAATTTGAAACCATGATTATGAAAGTCAAAAAGCAGGCATTCTGAATGGCTGCTTTTTGACTTTCATAATCATAACTGTCACATGAAGAGAGAAGAATTTGGTCATTTCTGTGTACCTAGGCAGTTGTAGTAGCTTTATCTGCTGACTCCATACTATGGTTTGAATTCTCCCTCTAAAACTCATGATGAAATCCAGTTGACATTATTGCAATATTAAGTGGTGAGACCTTTATAAAGAAATTAAGTCATAGGGGATCTGTTTTCAGGAATGCATTAATGCCATTATCATAGCAATGGGGTAGTTATCATGGGAATGCGTTCTTGATAAAAAGGCATGTTCAGTAAGTTTCCTGTTTCCCAAGTACTCACTTGCCTTTCCACCATATTGTAACACAGCACCTTCCCTGACTTCCCAGCCTCCAAACCATCAATCAAATAAACTTCTATGGTTTATAAAATCTTAGTCTGTGGTATTCTGTTACAATAGCAGAAAATGGAGCAAGACACTAAAAGATTTCTCATTTCACTTATGTCAAAAAATGTTAACTTTAGTTTTATTTCATATTAATGAAAACACAAGTTCAGAATCAAATCCATCACATCTGTATTAGAGCATTAACCTTATGAATAAATTCCCTTTCACACTGTTCACCCCATTGCAATCCTTTACCCACACAAGATATGAAGTTCTGGGTTATGTTTAGATATAAATGTTTAGGTATACATGTGGTTATGTTTAGATATAAATATAATAAATTTACATGATCAGGAATTAAGAAATATATAAGATTCAATTCTTGGATTCAATCAATAAAAAAAAAAACATATTCGTATCCTAATTTGTGGTCAACCAGCTTTTCAGGAGGATATGCACCCTGAAATCAATGGCGGCAGAAATAAAAGAGGCCAAAATCCTTAAAGAATGAATTCTTTTATTCTGATATCGTGTTTCATTTTTGCATATTCCAATTGTACAGTCCTGTTATGCTCTTGCAGACAACTACTGCACAGAGACAGGGAAAAAGGTAAAAGAATTTATACTTGAAAAATGAACCAGATCAAATCTGTGTCTTCAGTGGTATGACTATGGAGCCTCTTTCAAGGCCAAAGTCTTCTTTGATAATAAATCAGATGCCCAGTAGAAAATAATTGATCTTTATTTTAGTTTAAAGTTAATGATTGGGGGGATTCAATTTTACTTCATCTGGAAGTGGTCACATGGAGAGCAAAGCACTAACTGTGAAGATTAGCAGCAAGAGGAATAGCATCTTCTGTAACAAAATGGTCGGCAGCCACAGCAGCCCGAGGTGTATCCACAGCCATATCGGGAGCCGTAGCCATATCCAGAGCCATATCTGCAGCCGTATCCACAGCCAGAGCCATATCCACAGCCAGAGCCCCAGCCACAGCCAGA
>JAJEJO010003825.1:25238-55202 GCA_020662805.1 Glaucomys volans | reverse complement strand
CAGCCAGAGCCCCAGCCACAGCCAGAGCCATATCCACAGCCAGAGCCATATCCACAGCTGGAGCCATATCCACAGCCAGAGCCATATCCACAGCCAGAGCCATAACCACAGCCTGAGCCATATCCACAGCCAGAGCCATATCCACAGCCGGAGCCATATCCATATCTAGAACCATATCCACAGCCACAGCCACAGCCAGAGCCCCAGCCACAGCCTCCACAGGAGTTCCCATAGTAGTTGCTGCACATGGTGTCAGGAGGTGAGGTTTCAATTGAGGGGTTGAAGGATATTTCTGAAGTGTGACTGTCACCCAGTCTTCCAGGACCTTTATGTACTTACAGGGTTGGATGTGTCATAGCTCACATGGGCTCTGTGCTCTCATTTTGCAAACATGTGCCTAAACTGAGCTCAATCTGTATACAATCATTTCGTTAGGAATTCATAATTTACTTATTGCTTCCTTAGGAATTTTCACAAGGCTCAAAAGAAAATAAGATGCATTAACTAAACACCCAAGCTTAAGTGATCATGTTACTTCTATAATTGCATTTTATGAACGTGACATAGTGCATCACCAAAATATGTTTGGCCTCTAAATATGTGTTTATCATTCTGCTCTTTCAAGATCTTGGAAATTGTCTATTACATAAGATGTAATTACTATTAATAATTTCTTCCTTTTCTTATTGTCATTCTTTTATTCTTCTTGGCTTCTTTATCCCCTTTCCTAATGCTTTGGTACTTCCATCACAGTCATTCTAAAACACTATTTGTAATCTTTGGACAAAGAATTGATCATTGAGCATGCCCCATTCACTTCCTAAAACATCACCCTTCTCTGTGAAGGAGGCCTGTCCATCACATACTTTTCCAGGCAGGTTGTGACCACGTTTACCTTCTTTAGGAAAAGTGATTTTGTTCACTCCTGATGAATCATTTCTGTAAGATTTGCTATTTAAACAAGCAAAAAATAAACATGGCTTTTCCAAGAGTTTCCATTTAGAATGTATAGATGCTGCGGGAGAACAGCTTTTCGATACTTGAGTGCAAGGGTATTTCTAGTTTAATTCAGAGCACTCAATAGGCTACTCTCATATTTCTACTGTATATCCATGTTTCTCAATAACATGTAATCAATCAGTAATGAACATGTGCATTCTCCACAATATTTTCTTGTTTTGAATGTAAACTATCTTCTCTAAAAAGCATATTAAGGTAGCATCCACTTCTTCTATTTTTTATTGGATTCCTTGCAATTATAACATTCTTTTAAAAGTTGACCTTCTATGACACATATCAGTAGTTAATATTTTAATTTAGTATCATCTCACCCCACTGTTTCTGTATAAATAAGTTTCTCATCTGTGATTTTCATTGAAAACTTTTTAAAATTTTTCTGTAAGTTTTTAGTTTGATGTGGACACCTTCCCTTCATTCTGCACTTCTCAATGTACACAAAAGGAACTTAAATTAAAGATCTCTGCACCAGTCTGGGAACAATCAAGGGACATAAAATGCCTAGTAGGTAAATTAAGATAAATTTGATATAAAAATTATTGAATTATAACAAAGAACTACTGTAAGTTATCAAGAAACTCTGTAAGGTATTCTAGAACCATGGGAGACTCCTCAAAATAGAAAAATCTTGAGTATTGTACTCACTTGATGATTATGTTGGAAAATTGTTGTGCTATAGTAAATAATAGTATTATGGCTTAGATCTGTTTTGTTGAAGACTTAGTCCATACTGCAGCAGTATTCAAAGAAGGGTATCTTTGGGGAAGTGATTGGATCACAAGGAGTCTGATCACTCAGTGGATTAATCCATTGATAGCTGGACTGACTATGGGGAGGTGTGGAGGCTGTGCAAGATACAATTTGATCAAAAGGAATGGGTCCTTGGGGTATGCCCTTGGGGATATCTTGTCCCCAAGACCTCCCCTCCGTGTTTTTTGACCACCATGAAGTGTGCAGAGTTTCTCTGTCATTCCTTTTTGCCATGATTTTCCTGGCTTGGAGTCAGCTAACCATGGACTGAAACTTCTGGAACCTCCAAAACCGATCCAAAATTAATCTTTCATCCTCTAAGTTGCTTTTCGCAGGTATTTGTCAAAGTTATGAAAAACGACTAACACAAATAGTGTATTGTGCACTTAAAATTCTGTGAAGAATGTAGCTGTCTGGTTAAGTATTTCTACCCCTAGGGGAAAACAAATAGAATATGAGGAAGCTTTGAAAGGTGATAGATATGTTTATAACCACGATTGGGGAAATAGCTAGTTTCATAGGCATATGTTCAAACTCAGATAATTATATATGTTAAACCTGGGTACTCTTCTGTATATCAATGACGTCTCATGGAAGCTGTTTTATAAAAAGCATTCTGCTGTCAGGTATAGCTAATTAGAGCAAATAAAAATTGAAAAAAATAAGAAGAAAAAGAAATAAACCTTGTTCTGCAGTCATCGAGAAAGCAGGAGCAATGTTCGGAAGACAGGTGGTAATTAAGTGATCATCCACCTTTTCCACCTCCTGCCTCTTCTACTCTGTCCAGCACTGCATCTGAAAATCTCAGGAAGACCTGACCATCTTCAATGTTCAGGCACTGCCTGTATGGATAAAGCTGAATCTTGTGCTTGCATTTAAGGAGGAATGCTGAAAGAAATTCCATCTATTACCAAGGACATATGTTGAAGGGTGGGTTTGGACCAGAACGGCAGCAATTTGGTATTGATACAGTCTCTCTTCCAAGTTCCAGAGGCTCAGTAGTACAAATAACTTTCCCCAGGAAACAGTGTCCATGTCCTGATTGAGATATTTCCTAATTGTATGACCATGGAAAATGTCCTCAACCTTAGGACCCTCAATTTTTGTAACCACTGAATTGGAATAAATATAACTACATGTGTATAGAATTTTTGTCAAGGGGCCCAGGGAGAGCACATTCTAAATAATAGATCCTCATATATCACTGAGAAAATATATTGTATGTCTTCTTCCCCCTTTCTTTTAATCAGATATGAACATCCCTTAAAAGCAACTTCTTTTCAAATTTTTCTGTGTACTTATATTGATGTATTCATTTACTAAAATTGTAAGATTTAATTAATTGCTGCTATCATTTAGTGTATGATACTACACACCCATGTACACACACTATGTGCACTAAGTACATACACAAAATGTTTATATATGACATATGTATCATTATTTTTTGTGATGAATTTTCAAAGGTGACCAGATTCCCTCAAACAATGAGTTACCATTTGACTGAGCTCAATAAACATTGCTGAACCATTTTATATCATTTTTATATAAAAATGCAGAATCAAGCAACATGTCACAGGGCTTGGCTCTTGCATATTTTGAAACTCAGTAACCTCATGTAAATTTCCATCGCCAACTGAAATTGCAATTGAAATTACCAGTAGCTAATTTGAGAACACACCTATGTATTAAGTGGGGAGAAAGTACTTTTTTCATTTCCAGACAGTCACAGAAAAGCTAGGTAAAAGCTAAGTCAGGCTCTTTTTGCAAGTATGACATGCTGTATGAAGGAGTTCAGTAGAGCTAGGGAGTAAGTCATTGCAAAGCAGCTCTCCAGAATCACGAGTTCATACTCTGAAGTTTCTCTGAGAATCCCACTGGTAGCAAATAAAGATTCCCTTTTTTACTCCCTTTCTGTTTTTAATATTTTATACTTTAATTCAATATTTAAAATTCTGTACATTTATTATATACAATATAATGTTATGCCATATGTATACATAATACAGAGAGACTATATTAATCTATTTAACACTTGCATCATCTCAAGTATTTATCATGTTTTAGTGGTGAGGACATTTACAATATGCTGCCTTAGCAAACATCCAGTATATAATTTGAATTGATATCTCCATTCACCACACTACATATTAGATCTGCAGAGCTTATTCACTTATGACTGATGGTTTGTAATCTTTGACCCAAACATCCCCTTTCTCCTACAACCAGCCCCTAACAACCACTATCTACTCTCTGTCTCTGAGTTTGACTTTGCTAGGTTGCACATATAAGTGAGATCTTCTGATGTTTGTCTTTCTTTAACTGGTTTAATTCACTGAACGTAACAGTTTGTCTATATCACCATAAATAACAGAATATCTTTATTCTTTAGAAAACTTGATAAATATTCCACTCTGCACATTTCATTTGTTCACTCATCCACTAAAGGGCATTGAATTTGACTCTATATCTTAACTCTTCTGAACATGCTCCAACAAAGAGGGAGGTGCAGATAAATATGCCCTTAGTATATACACCCATAAGCAGGAGTCCTGGATCATATTTTAGTTCTATTTTTACTTTCTTGTATAATACCACATCTGTTATCCATCATGCATGTGCTAATTTGCATTCTTATTGACTTTGCAGAGGGGTCCCATTTTAAAATATCTCATATTTTTTCTTTTTCATAACAGCCATTCCAGCAGGTGTAAAGTGATATGTCACAGTTGTTTAAACTTGCCTTTCCCTGACAACAAGTTATGATGAGTTTTTTATTGTATGTCCGTTGACCACTTGTTAAAAAAAAAAAAGTTCATTCTGATTCATTGTGATTTTTAATTAGGTTTTTTTTTTTATATTGACTGATTAAACTCCATGTGTATTTTGGTTACTAACCCAAAATCAGATGTATGGTTTGAAAATAACTCTCCCCTTCTTTTGGCTTTCTAGTCAATCTTGATGTTTTTTCCCTTTGCCATGGGATAGTTTCTTGGTTTGTTTTAATTAGAAAACGTAATTAATTTACATTTAAGATTTAGGTATGAACTTACTGACGGCATTGTTTACATTGTTTTCTGCATCTTTTTTGTTCCTTTTCTGTCTTCTTTTGGGTTAAGATGATTCTGTATGGTGGTATGTGAATCCCAGAATACTTTCTTATATTCCTTTAAGAACTGAAATAGACCCTATTTACTATTTCTTTATCCTAAACCACACCCATGAATTCTTCTACCAAGAATTTGCTGATCTGGCCTCTCTCTTTCCCTTGCTCAGGGTTTCAGTTTTCTAGATGCCTTCACAGATATCCAGATACTCGCTCTAACAGCAGGTAGATGGCATCAAAGCTCACTGTGAACATATACTCTTCTCTTGATGTCACCAAGGATTGAGTATTATTTTCCTGGATTTCCAGGCCATAGTACAGTCAGGTTCTCTAGACTGTATCTTCATTTATTCTGTATTACAAAATCATTAAATTCCCAAAGTAGAAATGATTGATAAAGATCAATTAATTTAGCATTTGTTCTGAATGTACAACTTTGCTCTGTCAATTCCATTAAGTGGAGATCTCATCTTTTAGACAACTCTTAGTGGAAACGGAGAGGGAGCCAATTCCATTTGCACCCTCCTGTAATCATTTTTTTTTTCAAATTCTTGTCTTGAAAAGTCTATTTCTCCTTAAGTTTTTACCCATTGTTCTAGTTCTCTCTTTTTCTTTTTACAGAAACAGAGTTGAACAAACTTAATTTCCTGTCCTATACAAAAAGAAAGTTTTATAATACAAAGAGACATCAGTTCAAAGAGAAGGGCTCAGAAAAGAGACAAATGGCATGTGATACTAACAGAGAGACACCACATGAAGGCAGCAGCACCAATGAATGGCAGAGAAGGAGCTGTTCAGTAGGTGGTGTAGGAGAAAGTGGCTAAAAAATGAAGCAAAAGGACCACATCAAATGGTGGCCTCCAGGCAGATTAACATTCCAAATATGAAATGTAAAATTAAACCTTGATAAGTAAAATGTAGACTGTTGACATAAAGCTAGAGTAAGTTTCCTTTTCTAAAAATACGTGCAAAAATCAGAATAAAATTTTCAGAATTCGCATGCTATGGAGAAAGACAAATGATCATTTAGATGATAACATTGGCGAGTGAGTCTATCAAGGGTATAAAATGAACTCCTGTTAACCATTAACAACAAAAAAAAAAGACACAGAGAAATTGCAAAAGGGGCAGAGGACATAAAAGGGAAAACTCAAATGGAAACCTGTATTGGAAGAAATAAAAAATATTTCAACCCTTCAGTTCTCAAAGCAATATAAATATTTACTATATGATACCATTTTCAATTTTCAAACAAACCACATTAGGAAATTAGATAATGCCAAGTATTGACAATTGGAGGACACAGTAACTGCGATTTTATAGTCTCCAACAGTGAGGAGAGATCTGGCTGTACTCACTGAAGTTGAACACGCACACACAGTTGGTCACAGCAGTTCAGAACTTGGGTTGATGTCCACAGAAGTCCACAGAGGCATGTGTTTGTTGTATCAGTGTTATGTCGAAGGCAAGCTGAAGAAGTACAAGTGCTCACTGAGATAATTACAGGGAAAAATCTTGTGTGTGTACCCTCAGGATTCCAAAAAGTAGTACGAAATAATATAAAGATAATAAAACTCAATTTTCTTCATCATTTTTTATTCATCTTCATTCGTGCCATAACACAATAATTAGAAATAATGATATAAATAAACATGGTAGGACAGATGGATCTTTCAACCCAAATCATTCTGAGTCAAAATGTTTTTTTAAAAAGACATAATAAAAGTTTTATGCTTCTCTGAATGTGTATTACAAACTGAGTATCTCTTACCCCAAATTCTTGGGACCAAGATGTTGTGAATTACTGATGTTGTAGTATTTGCACATACTTAATGAGATATCTTGGAAGGGTACCCATGACTAAACATGAAATTCATGTGTGTTCCAAACACACTGTGATGGTATAAATACCAGATTCCCCTAAAAACTGACGTGTGAGAAAATGCAAGAAAGTTGAGAGGCAAAATGATAGAAGTTGTGAGGGCCTTAATCAGTGCATTAATCCCTAAAAGGGATTAACCTAGTGGTAATGATAAGCAGGTAGGGTGTTGCTTGGAGGAAGTAGGTTCATGGGGTCTTGTCCTGGGGATTTATATTTTGTCTAGAGGGGAGTTCTCTTTCTGTCTGCCTTTTGGTGGCCATATTCTGACTTGTTTTCTCCACCACACTCTTCCACTGTGATGTTCTGCCTCACCTTGGGTCCCAAAAATTGAAGTCGGCCATCTAATTTCTAAGATCTCTGAAACCAAGAGCCCTCAAATAAATTTTCCTACTCTAGATGATCTTTTCAGGTCTTTTGTTTACAACAGCAAAAAAGATGATTAAAATACCCACCTAATACACGTGACCCAAAGCACATTTTACACATTATTTTTAAAGCTCTTCTGTAAAAAATAAATTTTTATTGTATAGAATTTTTCAGTTAACCAAGATTTAAAAAGTTCAAACTTAGAGATTTTAAAGTATTATATTCTGTAATTGGGAGTACACAATTATGTAATGACCCCTCTTGGGACTTCAATGAGATGAAATGATTTGCCTAAATATAAAATAGTATAAATAATGGTATGACTGTGTGGGACTTAGGTAATGAAAATGGGAATGAAGGACAATTACATGAGAATAAATCAGATGGCATGCTAAAAAATAGTAAAAATGGAAATGATCCCTGTGTGAACCTATGGTAATCTAAAAAAATAATAGAACATATTGAGATAAGTCCCCACCATTGAGGGAAAGTATATGTGAAGACATAAATTGTGCACCTCCTAAACTAGAAATTACTGAAACACTTACACCCATGCACTTAAGCTTTTTTCCCTCAGACTTTTGTCCTTTCCCTTGGGAGCCAAGACTGTTGGAATTTGGCACACTGGGGCTGACGGGCACACTGTCCAGCGGGTCTTCTTATTCCACTCTTTGATTCATACAGACATGAATTTTGCAGTGTGATATTTGTTTTCATGTAAGGTGTAAAGGTAGTCAACTAACATTAAAAAGAATTAGAAAATATGAAAAGGGAATAATATTTAGATCTAACCTATGTATGTGAATATATATATATATACATTTATATTTATGCATATCTGTGGTCAAGAAAAGTTGAAAACAAAAACCCAAAAACAATTAGTGACACTGATACAAAGGAGGCCAGATATCTTAGTGAATAAATTAATTTATTAGGAAACTGCTATTTTTGTTCCATTTTTTGTATGTGCCAATTATACAGTCCTTCTGTGCTTCTGAAGATAGCTACAGTATAGCACAAAGAAAAGGATATAAGAATTTATGTTTGAACATTGAACAAAACACCATCTGTTTTCAGTGATGTGATGGAACTTGTCAATCTACTTCTGGTTCAAACAGATACTGTGATTTTAATTCAGGAGTCCAGCAAACAATAATCAATCTTTACTTCAGTTTGAAGTTAATGGATGGGGGGATTTCAGTTGAACTTGCTTGTGGAGTGGTCATTTCAAGGACAAAGGAAGGTTTGGTGCAATGATTAGCAGCAAGAGGAATAGCATCTTCTGTAGTTGCAGCAGCCAGAGCCATATCCACAGCCAGAGCCATATCCACAGCCAGAGCCACAGCCACACCCAGATTTGTATCCATAGCCAGAGCCACAGCCACAGCCAGATCCACAGCCAGATCTATATCCATAACCAGAACCACAGCCACATCCATAGCCACAGCCACAATGGGAGCCATATCCCCATCCAGAGCCATAGCCACAGCCTGAGCTGCAGCCACAGCCTGATCCATAGCCACAGCCTGAGCCACAGCCACAGCCAGAATTGTATCCAAAGCCAGAACCACAGCCAGAGCCCCAGCCACAACCAGAGCCCCAGCCACAGCCTCCACAGGAGTTCCCGTAGTAGTTGCTGCACATGGTGTCAGGAGGTGAGGTTTCAGTTGAGGGGTTGAAGGATATTTCTGAAGTGTGAATGTCACCCAGTCTTCCAGAACCTTTATATACTTACAGGGTTGGATGTGTCATAGCTCACATGGGCTCTCTTCTCCCACTTTGCAAACATGTGTCTAAAATGAGCCTATTCTGTACACAATCATTTGTTAGGAATCATAATCTAGTTCCTGATGTTCCAGGTATTTTCATAACCTTGAAGGAAACAAAGGTACATTTTCTAACCTCACAAACTTATGTAAATAAAATTTTCTCTTCCATGATTTCATTCATGACCATGACAGAATGGAACACTTCACCAAAATATGTGATATATATATATATATATATCACATATATATATCACATATATATATATGATGTGTGTGTGTGTTTCATTGTTATTCTACTCACTAAATGACTTGGAAATCATATATTTTAAAATTCTGGAGAAAGATTATTTGAGAAGACATATAGTAATATTTTATATTATTTTAAATATGTAGTACAGGTCAAGTACTAATCTTAAATGCTTGGAGACTAAGTGTTGAGTGCTGATTTTGCAATATTTATAAATGCATAATGAATGTTTTGGAGATGGTACCCATGCCTAAGCACAAAATTCATGTTTGTTCCAAACACACCTACTGCACATAACTGGAAGTTAATTTTTTGCAATGTTTGTTGCTTTTTATGCCTGATTTTTCAACAGATTAAAGTCAAAAAGTTTTGAATTTGGAGGATTTCAAATGGCAAATCTTCTTTCTTTTATTTTTCTCCTTTTTATGGGTCTATATCAATCATGCAGAATCCTGGCTTTCACTGTGGTATTTGCACATATACATAGATACATGATTTTATCAATTTCACTCCTGATGCGGCCCCCAGGTTTCTCTACTCCCTGTTCTTATCCCCTTTCTCTACCCTAATCATCTCACTTTTGTTTTCATGGAGTTTTGTTTTCCTGTTCCTCAAGGTTTTACATATGAGAGAAAATACAAACTTTTATGTCTTCTTTCGCATAACATTTTCATTCCCAGATCCATCCATTTTCCTGCAAATGACATAATTCCATTCTTTTTGTAGTTGAGTTAAACTCCATTGTTTACATAAAGATGTTTCCTTCATCCATCCATCTGTTGGCAGACACCTAGCCGGATTCTATCATTTGACTAAGGCAAATTGTACTGCAGTAAACATGAGCTTGCGTGCATCTCCAAAGTGTGCTGCCTTTAATTCTTTGGGATAAACACCAAGCAGTGGTACAGTTGAATCACATGCTAATTCTATTTCTAGCTCCTTAATGGCCCTCCACACTGATTTCCATAGCGGCTGTACTAATTTACATTCCCACCAACAGTGTGTAAAGTTCCTTTTCCCCCATACTCATAAAGTCTTTGATATTTGAAGTTTTGATAATTGCCATAATAACTGGATTGAGATGGGATCTCACTGTAGTTTTGGTTGCATTTTCCTGATAGGCAAAGATGTTGAATATTTTTTGATCTATTTGTTGATCATTTGTACTTCCTCTTTAGAGAAATGTCTATTCAGCTGACACTCCCAATTCATTCAGTCATTTGTTTTTGTTTTTATTTTTAATGTTGAGTATTTGGGTTCCTTTCATATTCTGGATATGAATCATCTGACAGAAGAATAACTAGCAAAGACTTTCTTCAGTTCCATCAATTTTCTTTTAACCCTGTTAACAGTTCCCTTTGCTGTGCAGAAGCTTCTTGAACAATTTATTAAGTCTTGGTCTTATTTCCTTGGGTATAGGTGTCCTATTCAGGAAGTCTTTGCTTGTGCCTGCAGATTCTGGGATTGGGAGTACCCAATCTTTATAATGACCATCCCTCTTAAGATTCTAGTGGGAAGAAATGATTTGCCTACACATAAAATAGAATAAATAATAAGATGACTGTGAGTGACAGATGATAATGGAAATGAGAATAAAAGAGAATTACAAGCGAATAAATCAAGTAACATGTTAAATAAAAAGCAAAAATAGAAAAGATTCTTGGGTGAACCTATAATAATATAATAAAAATAAATGGAATATATTGAGGTAAATCTCCCACCCTTGAGGAAAAACATATATATATATATAAAAATATATATAAAAACATATATAAACATATATATATGTATATACATACATATATATACATATGAAGAATCACTTTGAACCATCTCAAGCTAGAATGTCCGATAGACAAACACTGTGTACCTTGGGCTTTTATCCTTTCCTCTGGGACCCATGACCTATGGGACTTTGGCAAATCCCATAGCAAAATTTGGGAACATGAAGATCCTTGTCCTTTGAGATTTTCTTATGCAAGTGTCACAGACTTATGGACTCACCCCAAGATTTCTTGTCTCGTGTTATTTTTTTATTTCAACCTTAAATAAATATCATTAATTTTAAATTAATATCTTGACCATGATTCTAAACCAGCATAAACCAATAACTTTTGCACTAATACATTAGCTTCATTACCAGATTTCATTCCTCACTGATCTTCTGACTATTCTAACCCTTTATTCACATAGATGCTAAATTTGGGGTGTGATATTTATTTTTGTGCGAACTGTCAGTGAAATGAATGAACATTAAAAGAATTAGGAAATAAGAGGTAGGTATAATATTTGGATCCAGCCAATATGAAAAATATTTACTTATCATAAGCTGTGGTCAACAAACTTGCCAGGAGATTAAATATCCAAAAGTTATAGGCGACACTAATGAAGAGGAGACCAGATTTCTTAGTGAATATATTATTTTATTAAGAAAGGGCTATATTTGTTCCATTTTAATATATGCCAATTTCGAAGTCCTTTTATGCTTCTGAAAATAGCTATAGTAGAGAGAGAGAGAGAAACTTAAAAGATTTACACTTAAATAGTCAACACATAACATCTGCCTTCAGTGATGTGATGAAGCTAGTCAGTCTACTTCAAGTAAATCAGAGTTTTTAATGTTAATTCAGGTGCCCAACACACAATAGCCCATCTTTAGTTTGAAGTTAAGGGATGGCGGGATTTCAGTCGAACTTGGTCTCGGAGTGTGGTCTTTTCAAGCCGGAAGGATGAATTGTTGCAGTAATTAACAGCAAGAGGGTTAGCATTTCCTAAATGATTGGTAGCAGCCAGAGTTGTATCCACAGCCAGAGCGGGAGCCATATCCACAACCATATCCATATCCTGAGCCATATCCACAGCTAGAGCCACAGCCAGAGCCACAGCCAGAGCTGTATCCACAGCCAGAGCCACAGCCTGAGCCACAGCCTGATCTGTATCCACAGCCAGAGCCACAGCCTGAGCCACAGCCTGAGCCGTATCCACAGCCTGAGCCACAGCCTGAGCCGTATCCACAGCCAGAGCCACAACCTGAGCTGTATCCACAGCCTGAGCCACAGCCTGAGCCACAGCCTGAGCGGTATCCAGAGCTGTATCCATATCCAGAGCCACAGCCTGAGCCACAGCCACAGCCTGAGCCATATCCATAACGAGAGCCACAGCCAGAGCTGTATCCACAGCCAGAGCCGCTGCCGCAGCCTCCACAGGAGTTCCCGTAGTAGTTGCTGCACATGGTGTCAGGAGGTGAGGTTTCAGTTGAAGGACTGGAGGGTATTTCTGAAGAGTGAATGTCGTCCAGTCTTCCAGGACCTTTATATACTCACAGGGATAGATGTGTCATATGTCATGTGGGTTCTCGTCTCCCATTTTACAACCTGACACCTAAAATGAACCCATTCTGTGCACAATTTGTTAGGAATTCATGACTTATTTGTAGCTTGCCTAGAGTCTTCACAAGCCTTCAAAGATAATAAAGTTTCATTTTTAAACACCCAAGCTTATACATCTATAATTTTATCTTCCATAATTTCAGTTCATGACCATGACAAAACAGAACACAATCCCAAAATACGTTTGACCTATATTTGTGTGTTTGCGTGTCGCTCTGTTAAGTTCTCGGAAATCATCCATTAAGTAATAATATCAATAGCCAATAGTATTATTATCAACAGAGGTCACAGCAAAACCAGCAGGAGCATTAGAATCATCTTGGTTTCTCTCTTTCCTTTCCTCATCCTTGATTTTTCCCATCAAAGTGAGTCTAAGTTACTTTTTGTAGATTGTGACCAAAGAATTGAGAATTTCAATGTGAAATGTTTAGCTTCTCTCCGAAGGAAACCTTGTCCAATACATCCAACTCCAGAGAGTTTATGACCTTTTCCTCCTTTTGTGCTGGATTTTTGTTGAATTCCTCATGGGTCAGTTGTGTAAGGAGGTTTATTATTTAAAATTCAAGACACCAACTTTTCCAAGGACTTTAATTTGGAGTGTTGAATATTTTTTTTCTTTACATAAACTTTTTCTTATTGAATCCAATTAAGATCAGTTCTTAAGCATGTCATTTTTAAGATTACTCAAATTACTATAATCTTGGTGTGTGATATCAATGATTCCACTAAAGTATAATCAATCAATAATTAATACTTCTAGATTATTAGCTTCAGTGGGATATTTTGATCCACCTGTACAAAATTTCAATTTCTTTCTTTTTAAATTTGTTTATTTTTTAATTTTAGGTCATTGCACACAAATGGAGTACAACTATCATTTCTCTGGTTGTACACAAAATAGAATCATAAAATTTGCATATTTATACATATATAGAGAGTATAGATGTTTTTCTCATTCTACTATCTTTCCCTCCCCGCCCTCTCCCCACCCCTCATTTTCTTCTATACACTCTATCCCTTCTTCATTCTCCCCGAGCCTCCCCCAACCCCTGCTATGTGTCATCAACCACTTATAAGAGAGATCATTCAGCCTTTGGTTTTTTGGGATTGGCTTATTTCACATAACATGATCTTTTCCAATTCCATCAGTTTACCTGCAAATGTCATAATTTTATTCTTCTTTATGACTGAATAATATTCCATTGTGTATATATACCACAGTTTCTTTATCCATTCCTCTATTGAGGGTCATCTAGGTTGGTTCCATAATCTAGCTATAGTGAATTGGACTGCTATAAACATTGATGTGGCTGCATCACTGTAGTATGCAGATTTTAAGTCCTTTGGGTATAGGCCAAGGAGAGGGATAGCTGGGTCAAATGGTGGATCCACTCCGAGTTTTCGAAGGAATCTCCATACTGCTTTCCAGAGTGGCTGCACCAATTTGCAACCCCACCAGGAATGTATGAGTGTACCTTTTTCCCCACATCCTCACCAACACCTATTGTTGCTTGTACTCTAGATAATAGACATTCTAATTGGGGTGAAATGATATCTTAGGGTAGTTTTGATTTGCATTTCTCATTACTAAAGATGTTGAACATTTTTTCATTTATCTGTTGATTGCTTATAGATCCTCTTCTGTGAAGTGTCTGCTCATTTCCTTAGCCCATTTTTTGATTGGGTTATTTGTATTGTTGGGGTAAAGCTTTTTGAGTTCTTTATATATTCTGGAGATTAGTGTTCCATCAGACATGTGTGTGTGGCAAAGATTTTCTCCCAGGCTGTAGGCTCTCTCTTCACATTGATGACTGTTTCCTTTGCTGAGAAAAAAAGCTTTTAAGTTTTAATCTATCCCAATCATTGATTCCTGCTTTTATTTCTTGTGCTTTGGGAGACATGTTAAGGAAGTCTGGTCCTAGGCCCACCTGATGAAGATTGGGACCTACTTTTTCTTCTGTTAGGTGCAGGGTCTCTGGCCTAATTCCTAGGTCTTTGATCCATTTTGAGTTGAGTTTTGTGCAGGGTGAGAGATAGGGGTTTAGTTTCATTTTGCCGCATATGGATTTCCAGTTTTCCCAGCACCATTTGATGAAGAGACTATCTTTTCTCCATTGTATGTTTTTGGAGCCTTTGTCTAGTATGAGAAAACTGTATTTATGTGGGTTTGGTTCTGTGTCCTCTATTCTGTACCATTGATCTCCCTGTTTATTTTGGTGCCAATACCATGCTGTTTTTGTTATTATTGCTCTGTAGTATAGTTGAAAGTCTGGTATTGTGATAACTCCTGCTTTGTTCTTCTTGCTAAGAATTGCTTTAGCAATTCTGGGTCGATTATTCTTCCAAATGAATTCCATGATTGCTTCCTCCATTTCTATGAGGTTCATTATTCGGACTTTAATTGGAATTGCATGGAATTTGTATAGCGCTTTTGGTAGTATGGTCATTTTGACGATATTAATTCTGCCTATCTAGCTGGGCATGGTGGCGCACGCCTGTAATCCAAGCGACTTGGGAGGCTGAGTCAGGAGGATCGCAAGTTCAAAGCCAGCCTCAGCAACTTAGCGAGGCCCTAAGCAATTCAGTGAGACCCTGTCTCTAAATAAAATACAAAATAGGGCTGGGGATGTGGCTCAGTGGCCGAGTGTCCCTGAGTTCAATCCCTGATTCAAAAAAAAAAAAAAAAAAAATTCTGCCTATCCAAGAACATGAGAGAGAAGATTTTTCCATCTTCTAAGATTTTCTTTAATTTCTTTCTTTAATGTTTGTAGTTCTCATTGTAGAGGTCTTTCACCTCTTTTGTTAGACTGATTTCCAAATATTTTAGTTTTTTCCAGGCTATTAAGACCTTCAAAGAAGAGCTCATTCCAATACTCCTCAAAGTATTCCATGAAATAGAGAGGGAGGGAACCCTTCCAAATTCATTCTATGAAGCCAATATCACCCTGATACCAAAACCAGACAAAGACACATCAAGGAAAGAAAATTTCAGACCAATATCTCTAACGAACATAGATGCAAAAATTCTTAACAAAATTTTAGCGAATTGCATAAAAAAGCATATTAAAAAGATAGTGCACCACGATCAAGTGGGTTTCATCCCAGGGATGCAAATTTGGTTCAACATCCGGAAATCAATAAATGCAATTCATCACATCAACAGACTTAAAGTTAAGAACCACATGATTATTTCAATAGATGCAGAGAAAGCATTTGATAAAAGATAGCACCTCTTCATGCTCAAAACACTAGAAAAAATAGGGATAGTAGGAACATTCCTAAACATTGTAAAGGCTATCTATGCTAAACCTACAGCCAACATCATTCTAAATGGAGAAAAATTGAAAGTATTCCCCTTGAAAACTGGAACAAGCAGGGATGTCCTGTTTCACCACTTCTATTCAACATTGTCCTTGAAACGCCAGCCAGAGCAAATAGACAGACCAAAGAAATTAAAGAGGTATTAATAGGAAAAGATGAGCTCAAACTATCCCTTTTTGCTGATGACATGATTCTATATTTAGAGGAGTCGAAAAATTCCACCAGAAAACTTCTGGAACTCATAAATGAATTCAGTAAAGTAGCAGGATATAAAATTAATGCTCATAAATCTAATGCATTTGTATTCATAAGTGATGACTCCTCTGAAAGAGAAATTACAAAATTTCAATTTCAAAGAAAAAGTATTAGCAACCTGTAGCACAGAAAGGCAATTATAATAAATACTAATTCTTTACTAACAGAGTAGATTTCAGTGTTTTTAGCACAAAAATATATGCTTATGATCGTTCATATACATGTTAATTAGGTTGTTGTAGTCATTCCACACAGGTTACTTCATTTTAGTCTTGCCTGTTTGCTCCAAAACAATATTTGAATAAGAATATTTACTTACACTACTTTTCTTAGATTCCTCCAATAGTGACAATATTAGTAGTTGGCCTTTCATTGAGGTTACTTATTTGCCTTCTCTTTAATTTCATATCACCTTCTCCCATTTTTTTCAGTACATGACCTCTGTCATTCAAACTCTTTCTTGAATTTTCCCGTATTGGGCCTTATTTTTGGCTATCTAACCTTGCATCTTTACTTCTCTCTTTACCTCCTAGGAAATCTTATGTGCTACCTTTGACTTAACTATCACATGTACATAAATGACTCCTAAAACTAAAGGATTTTATATCAATTTATGTGCAATCCAGAGATATAAGCCATATAATAGGTCATTCAGGAAAGTATAATATCAAAAGCTATTCAATTATGAATAAAAGAAAACAAAATGGATGAGGAAATTCAATATGGTGCACTGACTGTGGGAAAATATTTATTTCCAATTTTAATGCCTCTTATTTCCTTTTTTGGCCACATTACTCGAAGTAGAATTTACAGTGTGATACTAAAAAAAGTGGGGCAAGGATTGGAAGATGGCAGGGCAGAGTTAGGCAGTGATCCTTAACCCCTCCACAACACAGAAAGAGGGCAGAGAAGGAACAACTGACCAGAGAGAAAGTTACTACAAATTTATATCTGGATTAGAGGAACTGTAGAGAATAGTGTAAACAAGTTTTTTTATTTTTCATAAGGTTGAATAGTGTCTGATTTGCACTGAATTGATAGCAGTAAATAGAGTTCAGTTTTTCTCTCAAATTAGTGCTGATACTCAAAGGAGCAGAGAAAAAACACGAGTGAAAGTATCAATACATAGTTATTCATCAAGCCTGTGACTTATAAGAAATAAACTAACATAATAGTCCCTTGCATTCAAAAAAAGTGATAATCATCCCAATAGATGGGTAGATATCTGAGCAATATGAACAGGTAAGGGAACAAACCATTCCAAATAGCTCAATGCATTTCAATGAGTGACTCCATTGACACCACAGTGGAAAGAATGTAGAAAACTCCTTGTTAAAATGTTCAGTGAGTTAAAAGAAGACATAAGGAACAAAATTAGAAAATACAGGAAGTAAAACATTATTTCAATAGAGATTCTGAAAAAGAACCAAATGGAAATCCCAGAAATGACAAACTCAATAAGTCAAATTAACAATTCAATGGAAAGCATCACCAATAGATTTGACTACTTTGAAGATATATTTTTCAGACCTTTAAGACAAAGAATATAATCTTGAAAATAAACTTGACAATAAACAAAAGATGTTAAGAAACCATAACCAGCATATTCAAGTCATCTTGGATAACATCAAGAGATAAAATTTAAGAATCATCGGGGCAAAGTCTCCAAAATATAAACTAAAGGAATACACAGTCTCCTCAATGAAACAATATATTAGAAAACTTTCCAAATCTTAGGAGCAAGATGGAAATCACAAACAAATAGCATATAGAATTTGAAGTCAGCAAGGTCAAAAGAGATCTTCTCAAAGACACACTATAATAAAAATGCATAGTATACAAAATAAGGGTAGAATTTTAAAAGCCACAAGACAAAAACAGCAGGTCACATTTAGAGGTAAGTCAATTCAAATTTCAACTGAATTTTCAACCCAGACCCTAAAAGTCAAGAGGCTTAGAATAATATTCACCAAGCCCTGAAAAGAAAATGTGTGAAAACCAAGATTAGTATATCTTTCCATGATAAGCAAGAAGTAAAAGAATTCAGAGACACTAAGCCTACACTTCAAAAATACTCAGTTACTTCATGCAGAATAAATGAAAAATAAAAATGAAAATTAGCATGAATGGCACTACAAGAAAAATAAAAGGAGAGTCAAGTCTGAATTAAGCATTAGAAATAAATCAAAATGGCAGTAAATAAAAATCATCTCTATATAACAGCATTGAATATAAAAGGTCTAAACACTCAAACCAAAAGACATAGATTAGCAGACTGGATTTATAAAGAAGGTCCAAAAATATCTTGCATACAAAAGAATCACCTTACCCAGAAATACATAGACTGAAGGTGAAAGGATTTAAAAAGACATGACAAACAAATGTAACCCAAAAGCAAGAAGAGATAGCTACTTTCATGTCAGACAAAGTAAACTTGAAAACAAAAATTAATCAGAAGAGACAGACAAGGTCACTTCTCACTGGTTAAGGGAATCATCCAACAAGAAGCTATAATAGCTTTAAATATTTATGTCACAAACAATGATACATCCGTGTCCACAGAATGAACCCTTCCAATACAAAGAATAAAATAAACCACAATGCAATAATACATGATGATTTTAACATATCCCTCTCACCACTACATTGGTCATCCAAGTCAAGATTCTACTGAACTAAAAAGTGTGACTAATGAAATGGACCTAACAGACATCACTTTCTTCACAGAACCACAGGAAAATGCTTTAGAAATAAATATAACATTTTAGGGCACAAAGCAAATCTTAGTGAGTACAAAAAAAAATGGAGTTAATTTCCTGCACTCTATCAGATCACAATGGAATGAATTAAAAATCAATTTCAAGATAAAAAACAGAAACCACTCTAACACCTGGAGATTAAATAATACATATTTGAGTGAGTAATAGATCACATAAAATTGGGGGTGGGGGAGATTAAAAGAACTATTCTTAGTAACAGAGAATAGGAGGTACAACATATCAAAATCTCTTGGACAGTATGAAGCTAGTTCTAAGAGGAAAGATTATAGCACTGAATTCTTACATTAAAAAAAATAGAAAGGTAACAAATAAATTTCATGTTATAACTCAAGACCCTGGAAAAATATTAGAACAAAATTAATAAAATAAAGAACAAGTTAATACCAATATTAGTAGAAAAGAGAAATTTAAAATCAGAGCCAAAACTAATGTGATTAAAAATAATACAAAGGGTCAATGAAGCAAAGAGTTGGGTTTTTTTTAAAGATAAACAAGATGAACAACCCAAAGAACTAAAAGAAGAAAAAGATGCAAATTATCAAAATTAGCAATGAAAATAGTGATATTACTATAAACACTACTGAAATCCAGAAGATCATTAGAAATGATCTTGAAAATTTGAACTTCAATAACCAAGAAAATCTCAAAGACATTGACAAGTTTATAGAAACATATGACTTACCCAAATTGAACTGAGAGAAAATAGAACAATTAAACCAACCAATATTAAAAAGCCTTCCCACAAGTAAACACCCAGTACCAGATAGATTCTCAACCAAGTTCTACTAGGCCTTTAAAGAAGAACTATTGCCAATTCACCTCAAACTATTCCATTAAATAGAACAGAAGGGAACACTGCCAAATTCACTCTATGAAACCAGTATCACCCTGATACCAAAACCAGATAAAGACACATCAAGGAAAGACTTCAAACCAATATCCCAGATGAACACAGATACAAAAACTCTTACTAAAATATTGACAAACCACATTCAAAATCAGATTAAGAAGACAGCATACCACGATCCAGTGGATTTATCCCAGGGATGCAAAGTTTGTTGAACATATGTAAATCAATAAATGATTGAACATATGTAAATCAATAAATCAACAAATCAAAGTTTGTTGAACATATGTAAATCACCACATAAGTAGATATAAGCCAAGAATCACATGATTATCTCAATAGATGCAGAAAAAGCATTTGATAAAGTCTACCCCCCATTCATGTTTAAAGCAGCAGAGAAACTGGGAATAGAAGGAATTTGCCTTACCATTGTGAAGATTATATGACAAACCCAAGGCCAATATCATACTAAATGGAGAAAACTGAAAGCCTTTCACCAAAAAACAGGAAGAAGATAAGAATTTCAATGTATATCACTCCTACTAAGCATAGTCCTTGAAACTCTAGTCAGAAAAGTCAGGCATGAGAAGAAAATTAAAGGGATACAAATAGGAAAAGAAGTGGTCAAATGATCTGTTTGCTGATGTCATGACCTTATTCTTAGAAGACCCAAAAAACTCCACCAGAAGACTCTTGAGATGATAAACAAATCTAGTGAAGTAGCAAGATACAAGATCAACATATATAAATCTCTTTTCCATACTTCAATAATTAATCTGCTAACAAGGAAATCAGGAAAATTATCCCATTCACATTAACTTCAATAATATAATAAAGTAAAATACGTGAGAATTTGGTGAAAGAGGTGAAAGATCTCTGCCATGAAAATTATAGAACACTAAAGAAAGAAATTAAAGTAGACCTTAGAAGAGTGAAAGGTATTCCATGTTCTTGGATAGGCAGAATTGTTATTATCAAAATGGTCATACTACAGCAAGTATTATGCAGTTTCAATACAATCCCCTTCAAAATACCAATGACAATATTCCTAGAACTAGCAAAAATAATCTAGTCTAAAATTCATTAGAGACTCAGGGTAGTCTAAGCAATCCTAATCAAGAAGAGGGATACTGGAGCCATTACAATGCCAGACCTATATCAGAGCTTTATTCACAGTAATAGCATGCTATTGACACCAGAACAGGACCTGAAGACCAACGGAATAGAAGACACAAACCCACAGAGATACAGTCACCTCTTACTTCATAAACAATGCCCAAAACATTTATTGGAGGAAAGACAGCCTTTTAAAGAAAAGCTACTGGGGAAAATGAATTTATATCTAGAAGAATGAAACTTGGTCCCTATCTCTCACCCTGCACAAAAGTCAAATCAAAACGGATCAGAGACTTAGGAATTAGACCAGAAACTTTACAACTGCTAGTAGAAAACAGGGCCAACACTCCCTCATATTGGTACAGGCATCAATTTTCTTAACAAGACCCCAAAAATTGAAGAATAAAATAAAATGAAGTATCAATAAGTGGGCTTCCACTTAAAAAACTTCTGCAGAGCAAAGGGAATGGCAATGAGTGTGAAGAGAAAGACTACAGCATGGGAGAAAATCATTGCCAGCAGCAACTCTGACAGGGGATTATTATCCAGCTGCCCCCACTGCCCCATTTCTGAATGTGGCCACTGCCATTTGGAGACACTGGCCAGGACTTGGAGATCCATTGTCGAGGTACCTGTATGTTTGATTGCACCTGGGGTCTTCCTACTGGGTGTGCTGATAGCTACCATCTTGCTGAAGAGGCAGGATAGAGCCAGGCTCTCCCTAGCTCATCAAGTCCTGAGGTGCACAGGACAGACAAGGCTGGCTACAGTGAGGCAGAGGGTTGAAGGAGGGTGTCTTGATCTTGGTTCACCCAGCCAGTGGGTCTGGCACCCACTGAGTTCTCAGGGCCCACTCACGGAAGCACTTGCTGGGCCCTGGCACCAGCCCAGTACCCAACTCCATCCCCCAGTCTGTCATCCACCAATTACCTGGTCCCACAAGGTTCAGCCTCAGTCCAGCACCCAACAGGACCCTCCAGTGCCCCAATCCCCAGTCTCCCAACAATTCCCCAGCCACCAACCTGGCACAGCACTCACAGCTATGTGACCAGCCCACCAGCTATGTGATCAGTCCTTATCTGACTGATACAGAACAACCACAAGCACACAGGTCCTGGTACCAGCCCTCAGGACCAGCTGGGAGGAAAGTGCCTTCAGCTAAATGTGCTAAATGCGAAGACACATGAACAACATGAGAAAGCAAAGGAACAAAGCCCCCAAAACATTAAGATTCTCCAATAATAGAATCCAACAAAGAAGTGTCAAAGAAGGAGTTCAGAGTATACATAGTCAGATCGATTTGCAACATAAAGAATGATGTAACAAGTGAAATCAGAGTTAAATTTCAGGAGGTGAAGGATCACTTCAATAAAGATATAGTGATTACAAAAAGAAATCAAGCAGAAATACTCAAAATGAAGGAATCAATAAACCAAATTAAAAATTCAATGGAAAGTATCACCAATAGACTAGAACACTTGGAAGACAAAACCTCAGGCAATGAAGACAAAATATATAATCTTGCAAGTAGAGTTGACCACACAGAGAGGATGGTAAGAAACCATTAACAGAACTTTCAAAAATTATTGGATAACACGAAAAGAGCAAATTTAAGGTTAATTGGAATAGAGGAAGGTGTGGAGATACAAACCAAAGGAAACCACAATCTTTTCAATAAAATAATATCAGAAAATTTTCCAAACCTGATGAAAGAATGGAAAATCAAATACACATGGATCCTTCTTTAAAATAGACCATATGTAAGTCCCAAAGCAATGCTTACTAAATACAAAACAAACAGATACTACCCTGCATTATATCAGATAATAATGAAAAGAAATTAGGCATCAACAATAAAATAAAAAATAGAAGCAACTTCAACACCTAGAGACTAAATAATACATTATTGAATGACAAATGGATAGCAGAAGAAATCAATGATGAAATAAAAATACTAGAGGTAAATGAGAACACTGATAAAATGTATCAAAATCCCTAGGATACTATGAAGGCGGTGCTTTGAGTTTGGTGCATTGAGCACATACATTAAAAGAATAAAAAGTCAACAAATAAATGACCTAATATTATATCTCAAAGCTCTAGATAAAGAAGAAAAATCAACACCTAAAGCAGAAGACAAGAATAATTGAAATCAGAGCAGAAATCAATGAAATGGAAACAAAAGAAAACAATTCAAAAAACTGACAAAACAAAAAGTTGGTTCTGTGAAATAAATAAAATAAATTGATAAACCCTTAGCCACACTAACAAAGACAAAGAGAAAGAAAATTCAAATTACTAAAATTTGTGATGAAAAAGGAAATATTATGATAGAAACTGCTGAAATACAGAAGACAATTAGAAACTATTTTGAAAATTTATACTCAAATTAAATAGAAAATCTCAAAGACATCAACAAATTTCTAGAGACATATGACCTACCCAAACTAAAGCAAGAGAACATACACAATTTAAGCAGATCAATTTCAAGCAATGAAATAGAAGATGATATCAAAAGCCTACCAACTAAGAAAACCTAGGACCTGGGTTTTCTCAGTCTGGATCTACAAGACCTTCAAAGAAGAATTAACACCAAAACTTCTCAAATTATTGCCTGAAATAGAAAAGGAGGGAACCCTTCCAAACTGATTCTATAAGGCTAGTATCACCCTGATACAAAATCAAAGATATATCAAGGAAAAACAGCAGATCAATATCCCTGATGAACATAGATGCAAAAATTCTCAATAAAATTCTGGGAAATCACATACAAAAACATGTTAAAAAGATAGTGCACCATGATCAAGGAATGCACCCCAGGAATGCAGGGTTGGTTCAATATATGAAAATCAATAAATGTAATTCATCACATCAATAGACTTAAAGACGAGAATCATATGATCATCTCAGATGAAGAAAAAGCATTTGACAAAATACATCAACCTTTCACATGCAAAATACTGGAAAAAATAGGGATAGTAGGAACATACGTCAACATTGTAAAAGCTATCTATGTAAACCCAAGGCCAACATCATTCTATATGGAGAAAAATTGAAAGCATTCCCTCTAAAAACTGGGACAAGACAGGGATGCCCTCTTTCACCACTTCTATTCAACATAATCCTTCAAACTCTAGCCAGAGCAATCAAACAGATGAAAGAAATTAAAGGGTACAAATAAGAAAAAAGAACTTAAACTATAACTATTTGCCAATGACTTGATTCTATATTTAGAACATATAAAAAATTTCACCACAAAACCTCTAGAACTCATAAATTAATTCAGCAAAGTAGCAGGATATAAAATCAATACCCATAAAACAAATGCATTTCTATATATAAGCAACGAATCCACTAAAAAAGAAGTTAGAAAAACTATCCCATTCACAATAGAACACAAAAAATAAAATACTTGGATATATATCTAAAAAAAGAGGTGAAAGACATCTACAATTAAAAGTGCAGAACACTAAAGAAAGAAATTGAAGAAGACCTTAGAAGATGGAAAGACAACCCATGCTCTTGGATAGGCAGAATTTATATTGTCAAAATGGCCATACTACCAAATTGTTATACAGATTCAATGCAAATACAATTAAAATCCCAATGATAGTCTTCATAGAACTAGAAAAAGTAAGCATGTGGAAAAACAAGAAACCCAGAATAGCTAAATCCATCCTTACCAAGAAAAGGACCTGACTTTCTTAACAAGACTCCTAAAGTGCAAGAAGTAAAATTAAGAATAAATAAATGGGATGGATTCAAATTAAAAAGCTTCTCAGCAAAAGAAACAATGTGATTAGAGAGCCTACAGATTGGGAGAAATTCTTTACCACATGCACCTCAAATAAAGCATTAATCTCTAGGATACATAAAGAACTTAAAAACACCCCCAAAAAACAAATAACCCAATCAATGGGCTAAGGAACTGAAGAGATCCTTCACAGAAGATATATAGTTGATTAACAAATATATGAAAAAATATTCAACATCTCTAGTAATTAGAGAAATGCAAATCAAAACTACCCTAAGATTTCATCTCACTCCAATCAGAATGGCAATTATCAAGAATACAAGCAATAATAAATGTTAGTGAGAATGTGGGGAAAAAGGTACACTTATACATTGATGGTGAAACTTCAAATTGGTGCAACCATTATGGAAAGTGGTATGGAGTTTCCTCAGAAAACTTGTAATGGAACCACGATTTTACCAGCTGTCCCACTCCTTGATTTATAACCAAAGAACTTAAAATCAGCATACTATAGTTATGCAGCCACATTAATGTTGATAGCTGCCCAATTCACAATAGCTAAATTATGGAACCAACCTAGATACCCTTCAACAGATGAATGGATAAAGAAAATATTGTACATATACCCAATGGAATATTATTCAGCCTTAAAAAAGAATGAAATTATGATATTTTCCAGTAAATGAATGGAGCTGAAAAATGTTATGCTAAGTGAAATAAGCTAATTCCAAAAACCCAAATGCAGATGATAATTCACAATAAAGGATGGGGTAAGGAAAAATAAAAGTACTTTGCATTGGGCAGAGGGGGCATGGAGATAGGAAATATTATCAAATGAATCAGACATTATTACCCTGTCTACATATATGTTTGCATAACCAGTTTGATTCTACACCTTATACAACCAGAAGAATGAGAAGTTATATTCCATTTATGTATGATGTGTCAAAATGCATTCTACTGTCATGTATAACTAATTGTAGCAAAAAAAGATGATCAAGAAAGTTGACAGAAGAAAAAAGAAATATAATAAAGCAATATGATATAATATAAATATAATATATATAATATATAAAAAATATAATATAAAAAAGCAATATAATAAACACTCTATGGCTGAGAAAAGATGACTATACTAAGATTTCACCTCATTCACAATGACAAGTATGAAGAATATGAATAATATTATATGCTTCATAACCTAAGACATACTAATAGAATGACAATACTAGCCCCATTCCTTCCCTCCCTTGGTCTATGGCATATATTCTATAAACATTTTTGTTGCCTTATTCTACTTTATCAGAGAAGGAGACATAATTTTTAAAAAATATTTCCTCTAAAATCCTTGACTTAGAAAAAAAATAAAGAGTAAACATTAAAAATATATTAAATGCTGGCGAGGATGTGGGGGAAAACGTGCACTCAGACATTATTGGCACGAGTGCAAATGAGTATGACCACTCTGGAAAGCAGTATGGAGCTTCTTCAAAAAACTAGGAATTGAACCAACATACAACCCACCTATCCTACTCCTTGAACTTGTCCAAAAGAATTAAAATCACCATATTACAGCCACTTCAATATTTATAGCAGCCCAATTTACAATAGCCACATTATGGAATCAATCTAGATGCTTGTTAATAGATTAATGAATTACAAGAATGTGATATACACACAGGGGAGTTTTATTCACCCTAAAGAACAATGAAATTATAGCATGTATCAGTAAATGGATAGAACAAGATACCATCCTGCTAAGTGAAAGAAGGCAGACCCAGAAAGTCAAGGGTCAAGTGTTTCCTCTGATATGTAGAAGCTAGAAAAAATAATAAGGAAAAAGAAAGAAAGGTGGGGTAAATTCCATGAAAGTAAAACAGAGGAGTGGAGGATTGAGTGGGATGGATGAGAGACGGGAAAGGGGAAGTACAGTGGAATGAATCAGATCTAAACATTCTCATGCACATAGGGAATATACCACAGTGAATTTCAGATTTCACCTTTATGTATATTCAAAATGCTCTAATGTTTAAAAACCATAAATCAATGCAAGAAAGATTAGTAGAGAAAAGGGCAGAGAACAGAGGAGAGAAAAGGGGGAAGTACTAGAGACTGAATCACAGCAAATTATATTCCATAAAATTGAACCCTAACATTTTGTGTAACTAAAATGAACTAATAAAGAGTAACTCTTTTTCCTCTGTATTTTTAAATTTCCTTTTCATTTCTTCCTCAGCATATTTATTTAGTTGTATTTTGAATTTTCTTCTCATCTCTTCCTCAGTCTATTTATTCTTTAGCATCATGTTTTCCAATGTTTATTTCAAAAGAGCGATCATCATTAATTCTTAGTGTCAAGTCATTTTGGTCAGAGGATCCTTGATAAGATCAACCCTTTATTAAAGATGTTGCGGCAAGTTTTCAGGTCTAATGTATGATCTCCCTGAAGAATGATCTGTGTGCTCTTCAGAGTAATGTGTATTTTGTGAAGAGTTTCTTCTAATGTTCTATTTATGTATGCTGTGTTCATTTCCTCTAGAGTGCAGTTCATTTCAAGTGGTATTTTAGTTTCTGTCCAGGTGAACTCTCTATTGTTGGGAATGGTCTACAGTCATTGTATTACATACAGATATCTTCCTCTTAATGACTATCAATGTTTGCTTGATCTATTGAAGGAAATGAGAAGTGTTGAGGGCATATGTATTATAATTACCACATTCTTGATGAGTTAATTATAACATCATTATATAATGGTATTCTTCATTTCATTTTGCTATTTCTGAATTGATGTCCATTTTTTCTGGCATAGGTATGCATACTTTCTTTTGCTTTCCATTATATAGAAGAACATTTTCCATATCCTGCTACCATGTTGTGGTAAAGAGCTGTGAGGGAAGACACATGGGCACAACTGAGGTAATAGAAGGGAAAATCCTGGGTATGTGGCACATGGAGAACCACTCAGAAATGAGAAATAATAATAACAGAAATAAGAGCTAGATGTATTGATAATTATTCCCTCCTTTCTAATGCCCTTAACATGGTCATTAGAAATAATGATATAAATGCACATATAGTAGTACAGTTGGATCCTTCTATGCACATCATGTTAAAAAGAAAAGAGTTTTAAAAGATATACATTCTTATTATTTCCAAACAACAAAATATTTAATACAACTTAATGTCACAAAAGCCTAAAGCCTGAGACAAAAGATTTACCAATTCCTATTTTTAAAGATTTTGCAATATATGTATATGCATAATGAGATAGCCTATGTCCAAATAAAAATTTGTTTCATACCCATTAATCAACATAAACTGAACATGATTTTAACATTATTTGTAATGTTTTTAGCATGAGAAAATGTGGAAATGACGTGGAAGTTTTCGAGTGTCAGTGTTCAAACAAGATTTAGATTGACAATCCCAGATTTTACATTTTAGGATCAGGGCTGCTCAACATATACAGCAACCATCCTTGTTGGGTTTCTAGCAGGATAAGATGGGATGATTACTTGTAAATAAGATAGGAGAGTGAAACAGACATTATTACCTCATGTACATATATGACTGCATGACTGATGTGATCCTACAATATGTATAATCAGAAAAATAAGAAATTATACTCCATCATGCATGATCTATCAAAATGTATAAATGCATTTTACTGTCATGTACAACTAATTAGAACAAATAAAAAAAGAAGAATCATACGGGTGGTTTTGAGTAACAATTGGGAAAGGGAATGGATAAAAAAGATAAATGTAGAGATTGTATCAATAAATGTGCTTAACAAAAAATTAAAAGCAAAAAAGGGGTCAATTTGAACAAATGATACTATAAAAATATAGGGGAGTATATTAAGCTGAACTCTCTCCATGTGAGAAAAAATGCATGTGAAGACCTCAATCGAGAGAAAACTATATTGTCTAAATACCCAAGCTTATGCAACCATAATTTATCTTCCATAATTTCATGTCCAGGACAAGATACAACAATTTCCAAAATATTTTATACATGTGTTTCCTTGTCCTGTTCTTTCAAGTTCTTGGAAATCATCTTTAAAAATAATGTTACTAAGAATCAGTTGTACTATTAGTAGAAAAGCAGCAGCCATAATATTAAAATCAACTTGTTTTTGCTCTTTTCTTTCTTCACACTTTATTTATCCCATTAAAATTACTCACAATTCTCTTTATGGATTTGGGCCAAACATTTGAGAATTTCAACATGCTACATCCACTCCCTAAAATTTCAACTTGTCTCTAAACTAAAGCTTGGCCAAAGCATTCCTTTCCAGGCAGATTAAGATGTACTTTGTCACACACACAAAAATATTTATCTCCTCATGGGAAGGTTATGTGAATATATCCATATAGGTGCATATATTCATATATGCATATAAGGTGAGAATATGCATTGTTAATGGTTCAGGGGTCAATCTTTTCAATTTGGAATCTTGAAAATTTGTGATTCAGTAAGTTATTTGTTGCTAAAATCCAATCAAATCCAGTTCTTGAAACAAATTGGGATGGTGAGGTTATTAAAACTTTTCTCACGGTTGTGTGGCATATCAGTACTTCCACAGAAAAAGCTTATTAATCAATAATTAATACCTTCAGATATGGTGAGTGGATGAATACAATGGAGATTTGATCAAAGGGTAAAAATTGCAATTAGAATATAAAATATTTGGTGTCCTAGCATATAGAAGAGTAATTATAATAAATAAAAATTCATTATGCATTTAAACATTACTGAAAGTAAATTTAAGTATGTTCATCAGAAAAAATTATAAGTATGTGAGTTGTACATTTAACAACCTTGATTTACTTATTCAGCAGTATTTTCTATACTTTATTCCCACCTATGTTATCTAAATCACTACTTCCATCAGGATATTTACTATACTGCTTTTCTTGGATTCTTAGCAACAGGGACTTTATTATCAGTTGACCTTTCCAGTTTCTGTGATAAACATGTTTCTAATGCATGATCTCTCTTTCAATCACAACTCTTTCTTGAATTTCTCTAGATTTGGAGCGTTCTTTTGGGCTGTCTAATCCTGCATCTTTATTTCTCACTTCACACACCAGGAAAACTTGGATTCTACCATGGATCCAACTATTTTTTTTTTAATCTTTTTTTTTATTTGCTTATTGATTCATTGAACACAAATGAAGTACAGCTATTGTTTCACTGGTTGTGCACAAAGTAGAGTCACACCATCTGTGCATTCATGCATGTACACAGGGCAATGGTATCTGTCACACATTCTGTTACTAATTTTACCCCCACTCGCCCCCACCCCTCCCTTCCCTCTACGCTAGCTATCTTTCCTCCATTCTTGCCACCTTTCCCCCCC
>JAJEJO010003824.1:0-18298 GCA_020662805.1 Glaucomys volans | reverse complement strand
CCCCCCCACATTATGCATCATCATTCATATATCAGAGAGACCATTCGGCTTTTGGATTTTTGGGATTGGCTGATCTCACTTAGCATAAGAGTTTCCAACATCATCCATTTACCTACAAATACCATAATTTTATTCTTCTTTATGGCTGAGTAATATTCCATTGTGTATATATACCACAGTTTCTTTATCCATTCATCTACTGAAGGGCATCTAGGTTGATTCCACAATCTAGCTATTGTGAATTGAGCAGCTATGAACATTGATGTGGCTGCATCACTGAAGCAATCTGATTTTAAGTCCTTTGGGTATAAGCCAAGGAGTGGGATAGCCGGGTCAAATGGTAGATCCATTCCAAGTTTTCTAAGGAATCTCCACACTGCTTTCCAGAGTGGCTGCACCAACTTGCACTCCCACCAGCAATGTATGAGTGTACCCTTTTCCCCACATCCTCGCCAACACCTGTTGTTGCCTGTGTTCTTGATAAAAGACATTCTAATTGGGGTAAGATGAAATCTTAAGGTGGTTTTGATTTGCATTTCTCTTATAATGAGTGATGTTGAACATTTTTTCATAAATCTGTTGATTGCTTGTAGATGTTCCTCTGTAAAGTGTCTGTTCATTTCCTTGGCCCATTTATTGATTGGGTTATTGGTGTTCGTGGTGTAAAGATTTTTGAGTAATTGGTAGATTCTGGAAATTAGTGCTCTGTCCGAAGTGTGTGTGGCAAAGATTTTCTCCCACTCTGAAGGCTCTCTGTTCACATTGCTGATTGTTTCCTTTGCTGAGAAGAAGCTTTTTAGTTTAACTCTCTCCCAATCATTTATTCTTGCTTTTATTTCTTGCGCTTTGGGAGTCATGTTAAGGAAATCTGGTCCTAGGCCAACATGATGAAGATTTGGACCTATTTTCTCTTCTATTAGGTGCAGAGTCTCTGGTCTGATTTCTAGGTCCTTGATCCACTTTGAGTTGAGTTTTGTACAGGGTGAGAGATATGGGTTTAGTTTCATTTTGCTGCATATGGATTTCCAGTTTTCCCAGCACCATTTGTTGAAGAGGCTGTCTTTTCTCCATTGCATGTTTTTGCCTCCATTGTCAAGTATGAGATACCTGTACTTATTTGGGTTTGTCTCTGTGTCCTCTATTCTGTACCATTGATCTACCTGTCTATTTTTGTACCAATACCATGCTGTTTTTGTCACTATTGCTCTGTAGTATAGTTGGAGGTCTGGTATTGTGAAACCCCCTGCTTCGCTCTTCTTGCTAAGGATTGCTTTAGCAATTCTGGGTCTCTTATTCCTCCATATGAATTTCATGATTGCTTGCTCTATTTCTATGAGGTCCATCATTGGGATTTTAATTGGAAATGCATTGAATTTGTATAGCATTTTTGGAAGTATGGCCATTTTGACAATATTAATTCTGCCTATCCAAGAACATGGGAGATCTTTCCATCTTCTCAGATACTCTTTAACTTCTTTCTTTAGTGTTCTGTAGTTCTCAGTGTAGAGGTCTTTCACATCTTTTGTTAGATTGATTCCCAAGTATTTTATTTTTTTGAGGTTAATGTGAATGGGGTAGTTTTCCTAATTTCTCTCTCAGAGGATGCATCAGTTATGAATAAAAATGCATTAGATTTATGAGCATTAATTTTATATCCTGCTACTTTGCTGAATTCATTAATGAGTTCCAGAAGTTTTCTGGTGGAATTCTTAGGATCTTCTAGATAGAGAATCGTGTCATCAGCAAATAGGGATAGTTTGATCTCTTCTTTTCCTATTCGTATTTCTCTAGTTTCTTTGGTCTTTCTAATTCCTCTGGCTAGAGTTTCAAGAACAATGTTGAATAGTAGTGGTGAAAGAGGATCAATTTCAAGCAATGAAATAGAGGAAGTCATCAAAAGCCTACCAACAAAGAAAAGTGCGGGACCAGATGGATTCGCAGTAGAGTTCTACAAGACCTTCAAAGAAGAGCTCATTCCAATACTCCTCAAAGTATTTCATGAAATAGAGGAGGAGGGAACCCTTCCAAACTCATTCTATGAAGCTAATATCACCCTGATACCAAAACCAGAGAAGGACACATCAAGGAAAGAAAATTTCAGACCCATATCTCTAATGAACATAGATGCAAAAATTCTTAACAAAATTTTAGCAAATCGCATACAAAAGCATATTAAAAAGATAGTGCACCATGATCAAGTGGGTTTCATCCCAGGGATGCAAGGTTGGTTCAACATCCGGAAATCAATCAATGTAATTCACCACATCAACAGACTTAAGGTCAAGAACCACATGATTATTTCAATAGACACAGAGAAAGCATTTGATAAAATACAGCACCCCTTCATGCTCAAAACACTAGAAAAAAATAGGGATAGTGGGGACATTCCTTAACATTGTAAAGGCCATTTATGCCAAGCCCACAGCTAACATCATTCTAAATGGATAAAAATTGAAAGCATTCCCCCTGAGAAAATGTACTTTTGACCACTTCTCTGTCCAGCAGCAGTGATTGCCTAAATCAGTGGGGATTTGAAAGTTAAGTGCTCCCTCTGGTGGCCACTCTGAGCTGTTACTGGGGCCAGGCCACAGTTGAGTAAAAGATCAGCAACTTATGGATTCTAGGTAAGTCCCTGCATTTCCCATGGCCTTTCAGTATTACCCCCCCCCAGGGGGTGAACAGGAGCAGGAAAAGGCATCCCGAGTCCCAATCATGAGCACCTGTGGAATGGACGTCAGGTGGACCAAAAGCCAGAATATTTTCCAACTTTTGGGGAACCAGAACAGATAAAGAGGTTTTAATTGGAAGCTAGGTATGTCTCCACAGTCTACCAGAGAACAAGCAGAATGGGCAGGGGTCTGACCCATACGTGACTTATGAACAGACCTAGGTAATGAAGAGTGCAACTGGAAGGCCAACTGAAACCCAAGGAGGGGGACTTACCCCCCCGTCTGTTGGCCCAGATGAAAAGGATGATGCAGGAGCTTCCTGATCTGCCAGAGGGAGAGGGCTAATCTCCCCCACCTCCCTGGTTTCAGAATCAAATGTAAAATCGGAAATGGGTGGCCAAAGTAAGATTGGAGGTGGGTGGCCAAACAAGAGTCAGACAAAAGTAGGTGAAACAAGCTTTATTGGGTTTTGTCTCTTGGGTGTGATTTGCCAGTCCTCTAGTGTAAAGGTGAGAGTGGAGAGCTGGAGAAATTCGTGCATGATCCTGGCTAGCCAGGGTCTTTATAGGCTGGAATAGTCTGAGGGTCCTATTGAGTGATAGATGGACATGAAGGTCAGTGGGGTATATTTATCTGCATTTTATTGGTTGCTCTGGCACATTGCCTGCTGCCTTGTTCTCTGCACTTGCAGTGGATTGTTAGTTATCCTGCTCCCTCCTATCCAACCGTCCAAATGTGACCTAACACTATGAAATTTCATAAATTATATTTCTGTTAAAATTCAAATTGTAATTTTGTTTTAGCATACTGGGAATATATGTCTATATTCTGGCTATGATACAGTATGTGAGATTTTAAAATGTATCCTCCAGTGCCTCCTCTAGCACTCAGATTTTGAGCTGGGGCTTCCAAAGTGATCTTATATGGTACAGAGAGCTTTAACTCATCTCTCAGTAGACTGGAAATATTGTTGCTTTTGAAGTCTGAGAGCACCTTTCTTGCAGTAGGCAGAGAGGGCATCCCCAAAGGAAAGACAAATACATCTTCCATCCTCATACAATGGCAAACAAGCAGTCTGTAAAATAAAATGTTTTGTGCATGCCTGTCGTTTTCCAAAGTCAGGTGACCCTGGGTTTTCCACTTGGTACTAATCATAACAAATCAACTGATGGCCCCACAGAGGTCATCCTATAATTTACATTTTGCATGTCTCTGATAGATTTGTTATCATTAGAGACCCAATATTTTGATACCAGGATCAATATAACTAATTGAACTACTTGTGTATATTTTTAAGTATTGATAAAAATATGGATGGGTATCCATAATTATGCTGTCTGACAAATAGATTCAGATCACCCAAAATCCCTGTTTTTCATCTCTTCACAATCTGTATTCCCCTGGAATTTCTGTACCCCTTAATCATGTATTATCAATTGTTTGTTTTTTTCAGCATGTCTCACAGTTGAAGTCACACAGGTGTGGCATTTCAATACACCTTTGTTAAATGGTATTCCCTAAAGCTGCCTCCATGTCCTCTCATGTTTGTTTACCCATTTCTTTTCATGCTGAATGACATCACATTGAAGAATATTTCCAATTTTTTTTATTAATAATGTGTAAGTGCTTAGTGAAAATTATCTTGAATGCTTTCTGTTCTTGGCAATTAGAAATAAAGAAGGTACAAATATTTTTTGTGTGTGATATGGAGGTGAAACCCAGGACCTCCTGTATGCTAAGCCAGTGTTCTACCACTGAGTCACTTCCACAGACCAAGAAATTATACATATTGCATGTGAGTTTTCCTGTGAACATCAGCTTTCAACTCCATTAGATAAATACCTAGAATGTGGTAGCTAGAAATATGGTAATAAAGCCACAGTTTTGAGATAGGACTAGATTTCCCCTTCACTTCACCAATTTCCTCTCAGCTCTTATCTTACACATTTTGAAGAATAAAATCCAGGGACAGTCACTGAAGGGAAAAGTAGTTGGAACAGGATTTATTTAAGTTAGGAGAGCTAGAACTCCTTCCATGCAGAAAGTGGCCCTTTAGCAGAAAACTTATTAGGTGTGCCAGCTTAGAAGTTTCTATAAGGTCTGGGAAGAGTAAAATCTATGTAATTTATGTAAAATAGGTATTGAAAAAGGCATCCTGGCTGCCGTCCTAGTTAATTTCCATCCTCCTTTTTGTAACTTCCATCTGGAGTCACACCCACTTTCAGTTTTCCACCTTGTGGTGAAAGGTGGCAGGTTTTCCCTTAGGTGAGCCTCTAGTTCTTTTACATTTGATATAGGTCTTTCAGGTGCTCTTGAATATGTCTCTCTCTAGGTGTGGTTGAACAGGGCCCATTTTCATGACTGCCTGGCCATTTTCCTATCTGTTCTATTTTATCCTTATTCACTGAGACTGTTTAGCTATGCAAAAAATTCTCAAACTCTTCCAATGTGGCTGTACATTTATGTGATCACAAGAAAGTTCCTCTATATGTCTTCCCACACCCAAAAGTTGGTATTGTCAGATTTTGAATTTTAGCCATTTTTAGAGGTGTGATTAACAAATTTAGGTAAACTAATATACAATAAACTATACAAATTTAGGGCATGCTTTCTTAAGTTTGACAATGGTATTTACTAATGTGACTATCACCACAATCAAGAGAGTTAGATTGGTATCACACCCAAAAGGTTCCTGATGCCCTTTGTAATTCTTCCCTCTTGCTTACTCCTTCTTCCAGAAACAATCACTGACTGGATTTATATTGTGATAGATTATAAAGTAGATTGAAGTTCCACAAATGAATCATCAGAGATTATTCTGCAGGGCAGGTCACTTTGGAAAAATCAATCATCTCTCAAACTTAGTTTACTCATGTGTAAGATAAGGATTCTTACAACCAGTATTCAAGATACTGAAAAGATAAGGACAAATTAAATAATGAATAAAGTATAATGCCTGACAGAGTAGGCTCTCAATTTCTCGGATCCAGTGTTACCATTCATGCCTTAGATTTGTGGGATAGAGAGCACAAGTGGGAAACTAAAACTCCATAGTTTTTCCCTTTATTTTACTTGTTCTTTTTACATATACATGACAGTAGAATGCATTTAAGTACATTATACATGCATTATTATACATATATTACTTATTCTATTTAGGATCCTTTTCTTAAGGTTGTATATGATATGGATTTACCCTAGTTGTGCTTTTGAATACAAGGATAAGACAGTTATGTTCAATTCCAAAGTTGAATTCTATCACTTTGAGCTATAATCGAGTAGACTTTGTTTTCAGGATTTTTTCTTATTGGTTTTAGTGAGGTTGAATTCTCATAAGAGTGTCCATTATAAAATGTGTGATGTAGTGACATTTATAATACTGTATTAAAATACAAAGGTGGTGTAATTACCACCTTTACCTTCTTTCAAATAGTGTAATCACTGGAAGAAAATCATGTATCTGTTAGGCAGACACTCACACTCATGTCCTCCCATTCTATGGAAACCACATTTCTCCTTCTGATATAAAACAAATGCAAAATGGGTGTAAATAAAATTGTTTAGTTGTGCTGACTGTGGTGAATACAAGGACACAACTATCCAAGATAAAATAATGTGGCTATGAGTTAAGAACATTGTGACTATTTCTGTAAAGCAACCCATCCCTCTGGAGGTCCCAGAAGCTGCTGGTTTCAGATATAGATAGCCTAGCTTCCCCTGCCTAGCATGCCCTGCTAACCCCCCAAGTGCAGCCTGAATTAGGTAAAATAAAGCTTGCTGTTTGTATTCCTTGAAAAGAAGAAAGACCCCTATTGTGAGCCTACCAAAATTTTTGCGTGTATGATTTTTCACTTTAAAAATCAGCTTGCTAAGTCACTGACTGCTACTGTTCCCCCTGCCTTGGAGTGCTAGTCCTGCTGCATTAGTCTGCTTCTTCTCTTTCCCCAGAAAAAAATTCTTTTCTACTGTAGTCTCCGGTGGTCTCACTATGTACTGATAACCAGACCCCACAGCATATATATGGCAAACTAATATTCAAACATATATATGGATGTTATATATAGATACATATTTGTTTGTATGCATTTATATTCACGTGCATTTAGACATGTATACATATAAACATATACACACATTTCTTTATCCATTCTCCTCTTCAAGGACATTTGGATTGTCATCTTTTTCCCAGTGTGAATGGTGCTGCTGTGAACATTTGTGTACAAGTGTTTGAATATCTGTTTTCAGTACTTTGGGGGATAGAGATAGGAATGGAATTAGTAGTTCATATGGTAATTTTATGTTTAAATTTTTAGCAATCAAAAAATTCTTTTCTATATTTATTATACCATTTTATATTCTTAGCAGAAGTGTGTGTGCCTTCCAATTTCTTTGCATGGTTAACAACACTTACTTCCCTTTTTAAAATAATACAGCCATTCTATTGTTCATAAAGTGCTATCTCATGATAATCATGGGATTTTGTTTTCCTGGTTTGTTGTAGTAGTAGTTTTGGTATAGGAGAGTGAATCACAAGGTGATCCACCAAAGGGCTACATCTCCTACACTTTATTTTTACCTGCCTCTGGGTTTATTTATACAAACAGCACAGGAGGACACCAGTCCTTGCAGGAAACTCAGAGGTCTCACCAGTTCTTCTGTCCTCACACTCGCAGTGGATTTTACTTTGGAGTCATCAGAGGGACCTGGGCACCCTTGGGGACCTGGGCAATTATGAGAGCAGGAGCCAGAATTGGACCCATACTGGAGCTGAAATTGCAGCCTGGGTCCTTGTTTGGGCATGGGCTTTGGCCTGTAGAGCCTGTGCTCCCTGATCATGTGGACATAAGCATGCCTCTCATGCTTGGGATGGGCAAGCAAGGCAACATGATCAAGCTTGCTGCTGGCACCCTTTGATATCTTGGACTTAATCTCCTTCAGCTTTAACAGGGCCTTGAGAGCCTCAGCATGTGCACTCATGGCATTCTTTGAATGTATCTTTTTCAGGCTCTTCTTATTGTGTTTATTGGAAAATACATATTTCTCAGGAACTTGATGTCTACCACATTAAGAGATTTATATCTTTGTGATTGGGGTTTCTTGATGCCATTTCTGTATCATTTTCAGGATTGGTGGTGCATGGTGTGGTTCTTGAACTGGACCATGTCTACACCATAAGATGTGGCTACCCACTCCTACCCTTTTTGTTTTCATTTAGAGACGAAGTTGAAACCCACCTCATAGGTACTGAATGCTGACACCAAGCAAATATGTTTGGCCCTTGTCAGAAAGGTAAAGGATTGACATTTTTATAAACTTTAATATTCAAATGTCTGAAAGATTTAACCAAATATGGATATCTCCATATATGCTTAATCCAAACATGATTTACTCTCAGAAGCCATTGTATTAGCACATTGAGTACTTATCTATCATCAGTAATTATGTATGTGCTATCCTCACTAAATAATATTTCAAGAAGTTAATAATGCTTTTTTTCAGTACAGATTAGCAAGAAAGGACAGGTTGTGGCATAGCCATTGGCCACCATCATATGGATATAAAATCAAACAGGATCATTGTTCCACACAGTTCTTGAGGAGGCGAATATGCTGCCCAAACAATACATGAGCACAAAGAAGTTCGCGAGCATCAGGATGGTTGAGGTGGCTCTCTGTACAGGGGATGCTTTTGGAGAAAGGCTGGTGTTGTGAAGGTGCTGCAAGTGCCTCTTATGCCTACAGAGGAGAGGCACCATGAACCCGCTTGATAGGGCCATGAGTCCTATAAGAAAGACATCCCAGAGTTCTCCTAATGCAGAATATAAATGTCTGAGGAAGTAACTCATTTGTACAATTTTGCAGGGTTCAGTACTAGGTACAGTGTCATGTGAGGTCACATTGGAGATGGCAACAGCAGAGAATGAGTAGTGAGTACTCAAGGACATGCAGAAAACCCACAAGAAAACAAGGGAACACAGGATCTGATATGGAGATTTATGTTTGAACTTTGCCAAGTAAGAGGTTCTGGGGCTGAGGGTGATGGCCTGGAGGACACTCAGCATACAGGTGGCACAAATGGAGAAACCCTTCAACAACCTATGCAAGTAGGTTATAGATTTACATTTGAAGTCATCGCAAAAACCCTGAAACAAAAATTATTTGTAGTTATGTACACCAAAATTATCAACAGTCCTAAGTGGATTAGGGCCAAGAGACCAATGATCAAGTCAGTGGGCTTGAGCCTGTGTTGGAGAATGAATGTGAAGATGTGGAAGAGAAGAAGAATGGTGTTGGCTGAGATCCCAATGCCCACTTCAGAGAAAAATGAATTTTTCATGTTAATATAAACATATAGTTGGTTGGTCTTTCTCATCTCTTGGGCAAGTCATCAAATAGTCTATATCTTAGGAGAAAATGAACAAAAAGTCTTTATTTCAAATAGTATCACCTTCATGCATTTCAACCTATATTATTATCATCATGAAATATGTGGATCCACCCCAATACAGCCTTTTCCCACTTCAACACTCAAGTGTGTCTGACATCCTCCAGATGGCATTTTCCTATTATCACCCAAACATGTCTGGAATATAAAACAATTTTCAGGCTCCCAGTTCACATTGGATTTCTGTCCATTCAAAATTACCATATGCTATTGAAAATAGTTGAAGATTATAATCTCATCTTGAGGTTTTCTGGGCTAGTGCCTTACTTTTCTTCATCTTTGACTTCTTAATGAAGTCTCAAGTACATACTGAAAACTCTACAATTTTTGAGGAAAACAAATGGCAGGATTGTATAATAGAGAATCCAACTATCTCAAGAAATTCATCTCGATGGAGTAGCTTTCTACGTGAGTATATTATTTCTGTGCTATCTTTATTCTGATTTATTAAGAGATCTAATACCTTTAATGCTTCAACCAAGTCAACCTTGAGAATTACACACTCTATGATACATTGTATTTGCATCTGTTATCTTCCATTGAGTTCAAGTGTGATCTTAAGCAGTCTAAGATTCTAACCTCTGATCATCTCATTTACAAAATATGAGCAGTAGTATTACATGAATTCTAGAGCTATAATGTGTGCAAGAAGATGAAGTACCAAATATGAAGTGGTTCTAACATATAATTACCTTGGGGAATATTGGCCATTATTTTTTAATTATGCAGTTCCTCATATATGTGACCTGGGAGACTTAATACAGTTCTTTTAACAACTAGTACTGTTTTTGCCTCAAATAATTTCCATAATTTTGAAACATTTTATCACTATCTATATTATGATATTTGGTGGTATTTTAGGATTCAGTGTAAACACCAAGTGTAGCTATTCATTTTGTGTATTTGTTACTATCATTACCAGAATAACTGTCCTAATGAGTCAGGTCCAGTTATCAAATATTAGTAGGAACATATACTAATGATTTATACTCAGTCATCTGAAATCAGGGTGGTAATAGAAGGTACAGTTAATATATATTCGGAGACATTGCATCATTAAGATGTAATTAAAGAACAAGATCATGACCCACATCTAAAGGATGAACCCCCAAAAGAGTCCCAATTGTCATCTCCAGGAAGTAAGCAAATTTTCAATTCAGAAGCACAAGTGTAAACTTGATACAGAAATTTTGATGTTGATCTAGTAATGGAATATTTCCTATACATGGCATGATTTTCTTTAATTCAAGTATCTGAAATAGTAGCTGTGTATTTCAAATCATTTCCAGTCATACATTGAAAAATAAAATCATCAATCATGACTTTGAAGCTAAATCTTTTCATGGCTTTTTAGAACATGTGTATCTACATGTCAAGATACAAAGGCCAGGTGCAGTGTGCATGAGTCTAATCCCAGTGACCAGAAGGCTGGGACAGGAGGATTTCAGGTTCAAATCCAGCCTCAGCAAGAGGAAGGTGGTAAGCAATTCAGTGAGACCCTGTCTGTAAATAAAATAAAAATGGGACTGGAGATGTGACCAAGTGTTTGAGTACCCCTGAATTTAATCACTGGTACAAAAAAAGAAGATAGTAAGAGAAACCAGAAAAGTTAAGTGTTCATGAACATGGAATACCATGTAAAAACCTGATGTTATGTAAATAATTGGTTAAAATGTTTTTGTTTTTTAATTTTTAATTTGAATCTATGTACTTGGATATGGGACCAAATGTTAAAATTCAACATGTATATACAATGTGTAGTGATCAAATGAAGTCAATTTCCATCATCTCAAATGCTATTTTTACCTTGGAACCTGCAAACCCTTCTCAGGTTATTTTAAATTTTATAGGTAATTATTATAGATTGTAACCACCCTATTGTGCTATAAATCCTGAGATACTTTTCCCTCTTAACTGTGTTTAGCACTCATTGGCCACAATATTTATCATTCTCTTCCTGATCATAGATCTATGAAGCTTTTATCTTCTTAGTTTTGTGTGATCAACATTACAAATTCAATGCATGAGTGCCAAAATGCAGCATTTGTGGAAAATGAAGTCACTACTAGCACTAGGAAAGGATGGACTTTACCCCAAATAATGATCAGGTAAAATACCACAATCTTCGCCATTCACTCATTCAATGTTTTGGGGTTGTTTCCCATGATAAATTCAGAAAAAAAGATTAGAATAATATAAATCAAATGTCCATGTGTCCAAGACTTTATGGATTACATTTATTACTAGTACTGGGTTCTTCTTTTGTGACATCAATGTACATATAAATGGCATATGCCCATTATTATAAAGTTATTTCACAGAAGTCAAATATTTATGTGTATTTTTATAGTATAAGCTTATATAGGTCCATATTAGCATGTGAAAAATAAATTTTAAAAATTGTTTTAGATCAGGCATAGATTTCTGAGACAGGAGGATTCCAATTTCAAAGCCATTCTCAGTAACTTAGCAAGGTCGTAAGCAACTTATTGATACCAACTATACCAACTCTCAAAATAAAAAGCAAAAATTGTTAAATATGTGACTCAGTGTTTAACCCTAACCTGAGTTCAATCCCTGGTACCAAAAAAAATTAGTTTTAAAATTGTCTTCTCTCAACAACAATAGGTAGTGTATTGTGAAACAAAACAAAAAGTAATTGTTTTCTATCATATCATTTGTGTACAATACAGGATCTGTTTTATTTCATTTTAAATAGTTCAGTTTTACAGAAAACAAGCATTAAAACACTCATTGAATGAAATCTTTTAATCCAGTGTCCAAAGACCATTGGATGACAATAAGTTTACTGTTACTAAAGAATCTGACATTCTGTAAACAGGAATAATTAAAAGTAGGAGTATGCAGATGCCATGAATTTGGAATAATATTTAGGAAATCATGGATTTGTATGTTCATGATCTTAAAACTGGTGGAAAAAATTGTTTTTGTCAAGTGAATTTCTGTATTAGTAACAGGAAAGACTTAAACTGTTTCCTGATGTAGCATGAAAGAAAGGGACATAATAATTGGGATAGAGTCAAACTAAAAAGCTTTTTCTCAGCAAAGGAAACAATCAGCAGTGTGAAGAGAAAGCCTTCAGAGTGGGAGAAAAATCTTTGTTACACATACTTCAGATAGAGCACTAATCTCCAGAATCTACAACGTACTCAAGAATCATTACACCAAGAACACTAATAACCCAATCAATAAATGGGCCAAGGGAATGAACAGACAATTTACAGAGGAAGATCTACAAGCAATCAACAGATTTATGAATAAAATGTTCAACATCCCTTGTTATAAGAGAAATGCAAATTGAAACCACCTTAAAATTTCATCTTACCCCATTTAGAATGTCTTTTATTAAGAATACAGGCAACAACAGGTGTTGGCGAGGATGTGGGGAAAAGGGTACACTCATTCATTGCTGGTGAGAGTGCAAGTTGGTGCAGCCACTCTGGAAAGCAGTGTGGAGATTCCTTAGAAAACTTGGAATGGATCCACCATTTGACCCAGCTATCCCACTCCTTGGCCTATACCCAAAGGGCTTAAAATCAGATTACTACAGTGATGCAGCCACATCAATGTTCATAGCTGCTCAGTTCACAATAGCTAGATTGTGGAATCAACCTAGATGCCCTTCAATAGATGAATGGACAAAGGACTGTGGTATATATACACAATGGAAATTATTCAGCCAAAAAGAAGAATAAAATGATGGCATTTGTAGGTAAATGGATGATGTTGGAGACTGTTATGCTAAGTGAGATCAGCCAATCCCAAAAATCCCAAAGCTGAATGGTCTCTGATAAATGAATGATGATGCATAATCCGGGGGGGGAAGGGTGGCAAGAATGGATGAAGGATAGATAGCAAAGAAGAAGTGATGGTTGGGGTCGGGGTGGGGGGTAAGAATAATAGAATGTGTGACAGATACCATTGCCCTGTGTACATGTGTGAAAGCACAGATGGTGTTACTCTACTTTGTGTACAACCAGAGAAACAATAGCTGTACTTCGTTTGTGTTCAATGAATCAATAAGTATAGAAAAAAATCTTTTAGTTAAAAAAAGAGAAATAATCATGTGGTTCATGACTTTAAATCTGTTGATGTGGTGAATTATAGTTATTTATGTCCAGATGTCGAACAAACCTTGCATCCCCGAGAAAAAATCCACTTGATCATGGTGCACTATCTTTTTAATATGTTTTTGTATGCGATTTGCTAAAATTTTGTTAACAATTTTCACATCTATGTTCATTAGGAATATTTGTCTGAAATTTCCTTTCCTAGATGTGTCCTTCTTGGTTTTATTATCAGGGTGATATTAGCTTCATAGAATGAGTTTTGAAGCATTCCCTCCTCCTCTATTCCGTGAAGTACTTTGAGGAGTAGTGGAATGAGCTCCTCTTTGAAGGTCTTGTAGAACTCAGCTGTGAATCCATCTGGTCCTGGACTTTGCTTTGTTGGTTGGCTTTTGAAGGCTTATTTTTTTATTTCTACATTGATCTATTTAAGTTGTGTATGTTCTCCAGATTCAGTTTGGGTGGTTCATATGCCTCTCGGAATCTGTTGATGTCTTCCAGGTATTCTATTTTGTTGGAGTACAAATTTTCGAAATAGCTTTTAATTATGTTTTGTACTTCATTAGAGTCTGTTGTGATATTTCCTTTTTCATCATGAATTTTAATAATTTGAATTTTCTCTCTCTTTCTCTTTGTCAGTGTTGCTAAGGGTGTATCAGCTTTGTTTACTCTTTCAAAGAACCAACTTTTTGTTTTGTCAATTTTTTGAATTTTTTTTTTGTTTCAATTTCATTGATTTCTGCTCTGATTTTAATTATTTCCTATCTTCTACTACTTTTGATGATGCACTGTTCTTCTATCTCTAGGGTTTAATTTGTACTATGAGGTCATTGATTTGTTTACTTTTCATTCTTTTACTGAACGCACTCCATGCAGTGAATTTTCCTCTTAGCACTACTTCCATAGTATCCCAGAGATTTTGATATGTTGTGTCATTGTTCTCTTTGATCTCTAAAAATTTATTTATTTCCTCCCTGCTGGTGTTATCCAGGCATTATTCAACAGCATATTATATAATCTCCAGGTGTTGGAGTAGTTTCTGCTTTTACTTTTATTATTGATTTCTAATTTCTTTCCATTATGGTTTGATAGAATACAAGGTGGTATCTCTATCATTTTGTATTTGCTAAGAGTAGCTTTGTGGCATAACATATGGTCTATTTTAGAAAAGAATTCATGTGCTGCTGAGAGTAAGTGCATTCACTTCTTGATGGATGAAATATTCTATATATGTCTGTTAAGTCTAAATTAGCAATTGTGTTATTGAGTTCTATAGTTTCTTTGTTCAGTTTTTGGATGGAAAATCTTTCCAATGGTTGTATTAAAGTCACCCAGTATTATTGTTTTGTGGTCTATTTGATTCCTGGAGTTGAGGATGATTTGACTGACATACATAAATGCACCATTATTTTGGGCATAAATATTTATGATTGTTATGTCTTGCTGATTTATGTTTCCCTTAAGGAGAATGAAGTGTCCTTCACTATCCCATCTAAATAATTTTGGCTTGAAGTTCACTTTATCGAATATGAGGATGGAAACCCCTGCTTTTGTACTGAGTCTGTGTGCATGGTATCTTTTTTTCCAGCCTTTTACCTTTAGTCTGTGTGTATCTTTTCCTATGAGATGCGTCTCTTGGAGGCAGCATATTTTTGGGTCTTTCTTTTTAATCCAACCTGCCAGTCTATGTCTTTTGATTTGAAAGTTGTGGCATCACAGCAGATTTGTTGTGATGTTTTCCAGTTCAAAATTCAAATATCACACCAAGCTGCCCCACATGCTCCTCTGTTCTGAAATGTCATCAACAATCATTGTCCTTTGCTGCTAAGGCCCTAGGCCTGTTTCCTGACTCAGCAATATACTGTGTGAGTGCACACCAGGATGAGTGTCTTCACAGGGCCATGTCCATGAGGCCTGTGCTACACTTGGTGGCTCATGCATCCTCAAGCATCCCTGCATCTCTTCCTGTTCCACTACACCTAGTGGAGAACACTGCCTGCAGCTGGGTCCCATACCCACGAAATCATGATGCCTGCTGTGTTCAAGTGAGTACATCGCCCCTTTGAGGGCATGGACGGTATGTCAGCCTATAATGCTTCAGCATGGTCTTTTATCTTGCAAGGAGTGAGATGTCTCAAGGCAAGTGGGGCCCCGAATACCACACACTCTGATTCTTCTTCTCCTGGGCTAAGAGTTTAGGATCTCTTTTTCAGCAAACAGAGGACCCCTGGAACTTGCCTGTTTCTTCTTCCCTCCTACAAGCACAGCTGGACCAGCCATTTTCTTGAAGTTTCCTCTAGAGCAGCCAGGATCTGAATAGTATCCAGCAGCCATGGCAACCGTGATGCCATTGTGTTGTCATATGACCTTTCTGTGACTTCAGGTGGAATGTGCAGAGCAGGTAGGAAGACAGCCAAGCCATTCATGAAAACCCAAGTTGCACAAGGCCCAGCAACAACCACTGGGAGAGAGAAAATATTCATTCTCCTAAGTAAGCCCTTCCAAAACAAACTCCAACATACCAGTCCCTTCCACTCTACAGTCTGTAACTCTCCTCTCTTTTGCTCTATATACTGGGAGTACTGATAATCAAATAAGACATTTCTTAAGTGGGATCAAATTCAGGGTAGCAGCACTTTGAAGATAAATGAAGAACTGACAGTTCAGTGGACATGACTTTCTGCAAATACTTGCACTGCAAAGAATTTTGAGAGAAATTCCTCCACACATCATTACTGGACACATTGATTTTTCTGCAGATCATGCAGTCACCTACCAGAATGAGCCTCCTCAGATCATGCCAACCCTCTAATGTCTTACCATTTTGTCCTCTGTTCAATCAAGTGAACAGAAATCTGTTGGAGAAATATCAGATTTATGTGGAAGCCCATTCTAAAGAGAGTATTCAGCAAGAAGCTGTGGTTCCAGCAAGAAATGCTTCCCCATAAACCTGGATTTCTAAAGAGGCAGTATTACTGGAGAGGAGATAACTCTCAGGAATGCAGAAGTTAAAATGGTCTCATTAAAATGCTGGTCAATGCATTGAATCACCAAGTTCTACAAGATGAAAATGCTCACGAGTGTCTAAAATTTATTCTTTTCCATTGTTGTATTTTGAAGTTCAGATTACCATATATTGGGATTTCATTATTCCCTTTCAACAAGAAATGATATTGAAAGTATCACCTGCACTAGGTTTTGCAAAGGAGAAGCTTTCTGGGATTCATTCCAATCTTCCTGCAAAAGAAGTGGATTTCTACAGCTCAATATTTTCCAATACAACATTATATCAACTTGAAAACAGAGAGATGGAGACAAAACACAGATACACATGACCCTTGATTAACTCAGCTTTTTGTGCTTTGCATTTTTATGAACATCACGTTTCAAAGACTTGTATGCATTGGTACTGAATATGTAAAATAACTTCCACTGACATCATTCAGGATTCAAGGTGGTTTTGTAAAACCTGGTTTCCCTGCTTCTCTTGAGGTCCAGGCTTATCCTTTATTCATGAGGCACTTCTTTCATCCCTCATTTTCACTTTCTTGGAAGATCTCTGTGGCAGGTTCTCTGACACAGACCGGCATTTGGCATCTATGAGCTGCTGGTTAAAGGGTCCTTGGAAATGTGCCACAGGGCCTTTTCTCTAGTAGGCGATAGGCATTTCAAGAGAATTACAACTTAAGTGAGGATACTTTGTGAAGGTGTTTCTGCATCACAGGGGCAGTTGATAGACATTGGATTTCACTTCAAACACAAGATTCTGGCTGGATTGTAATCCAAAGCAAACTATGGAGTTTGATAGAAATTATATTGCTCTTCATTGGGGTGTTTTTTCCCCAAAGCATATCACATAGTTAGGTCTGCAGAACATGCAATCATCTACCTCAAAGAATATCTTCAGATCATGCCAACCCTCCAGTGTCTCAATATTTCCTCCTCTGTTCAATCAAGTGAACACAAAATGGTTGGAGAAGTATGAGATTTAATTGGAAGCCCATTCTAAAGAGACCACTCAACAAGCATCTGCGGTGCCAGCCAGAAATGCATTCCACGAGAACTGTATTTCTAAAGAGTCAGTGTTCCTGGAGGTAAGACAAATGTCAGAAACACAGCAGTTATAACGGTCTCATTAATATGCTGCCAAGTACATTGAAAGAACAAGTTCTGCAAGATGAAAATGGTCTCCAGGTCTAAAACTGATTCTTTTCCATTTTTGTGTTTTGAAGTTCAGATAAGCACATATAGGAACTTCATTGTTCTCTTTCAGCAAGAAGTGGCACTGAAAATATCACCTGCAGAAGGATTTGCGAAGGAGAAGCTTTCTGGGGTTCACTCAAGTCTCCCTACAAAATTCTACGACTCAATGTTTTCCAATGCAACCACTATATCAACTTGAAAACAGAGAGATGTAGACAAAACACAGCTACACGTGGCAGTCAATTTACTCAACTTTTTGTGCTTTGCATTTTATTGACATCATTGATCAAAGACTTGTATGCATTTATGCTGAATACAAAAATAACTTCTGCTTATATCATTCAGGAGCAGCAGGGTTTATGTAAAGTCTGGATTCTGTGTATCATTTTAGGTCCAGATTAATCCTGTCCTCATGAGGCACTTGTATTAAAACTCAATTTGCAATCCCTGTGGGATCTTTGTGCCAGGTTCTGTGACACTGACCTTTAGTCTGCATCGATGAGCTGCTCATTAAGGGGTCCTTGAAAAGGTACCAGAGGTCCTTTTCTCAGACAGGTGATAGGCATGTCCAGAGACCTACATCTTAAGGATGACACATTGTGAAAGTGCTCCTGCATCAAGGGGTGAGTGGAAGGGCCCCTTGGAAAATCATGGCAAGAAAATTTCTGAGTGCACCTTAATAGTAAGGCAACAACAGTGGTCGGGGGTCTGGTCAGTGGATTGAGCAATGAATGTCTCTCAAATGCCAACAGCTTTCTAGTCACCCTTCTTATTGATTAGGGATTAACTCCCTCCTCTCCACATTGGGGACCTCAGCAGCTCCTCTCTCCTTCTTAGATATCCTAAATAAGTTCCTTCTATCTCCTGCTGGGGCTTTCCTGGAAAGATGTGGCA